>OMNN01089962.1:0-14278 GCA_900302755.1 Chromis chromis
TTGATGGATGGATGGATGGATGGATGGATGGATGGATGGATGGATGGATAGATAGATGGATAGATGGAGAGATAGATAGATAGATAGATAGATAGATAGATAGATAGATAGATAGATAGATAGATAGATAGATAGATAGATAGATAGATAGATAGATAGATAGATAGATAGATAGATAGATAGATAGATAGATAGATAGATAGATAGATAGATAGATAGATAGATAGATAGAGAGATAGATAGATAGATAGATAGATAGATAGATAGATAGATAGATAGATAGATAGATAGATAGATAGATAGATAGATAGATAGATAGATAGATAGATAGATAGATAGATAGATAGATAGATAGATAGATAATAAATGAATGAAGTACATTTTAACTGCCCCTGAGGACAATAAAATGGTGAATAGCCAATCTAAATCAGCATTTGTATATGGCCTGACGTCAAAAACTCTGCATACACTGAATCTAAATGCACAATGGTGGAACAACTACTGGATCCTGCTTTACATTCTCCAATATGATGGGTGGCACCTGAAAGCTGGTCATTAGTGGAGGCAGTGTTGGACATTCTTGTAGCTGGATTCTCCATTACACCATAAAAACTAAAATAATCAACATGCATTTCTTGTGGCACCTTTAATGTGAAGCGTTGGAATCGCAATAAGAAACATAACATTCACTATTTAATCTTTGCTGTGTGCAGTCAGAGCAGTAGAAATAAAATTTCTAGATAACTATACTGAAGAATTCATATTTGTAGCATCTTCACAGCATATTTGCCCGTTAAGACAATAAATGTTTGGTGAGGTTGACCAGAGGACAGAGATGTGATCAGCACCAAAAAATAAAAGTTAAAAACCTGCTTTAATCTTTCTTTAGAGGAGGATGTGAATTATGAGTCGCAAAGTCTATTGGAAACTATAGAAAAAAAAGCTAAAATATATCCTTGAGATAAAGTGTATTAGACATAGCTGCCAGAGTGAATAAATCCTGTCAGATTTAGAGATGAGAGAGTCTGTGTGTCTGTGATAATAAGTGGTAGCTTGTAAGGTTATAAGGTCAGAGAGAGAAAGACGGAGAGAGAGAGAGAGACGGCAAACCAGAGAGACAGGCGTAATTACATTTGGTGGAGAGGAAAGAGACGAAGGAGAACCATTTTTCTGGCTATGTCTGCCACAGTCTTCGACTGTCATCACAGTGTGGGTGTGTGACTCAGTGATATAACAGCCTCCATTCAATATCCCAATAATAACATTGCACCAACATACACAAACTCCATTCACCAACTCTAACCATAAAGAAATCTATCATACGGAGATCAATAGACTTCTAGTTTTTATGGTCGACACAACTCAAACTGGACAGAAGTTTATCTGCTTGAATTCGATATTACGCTGCACTGACAAAACAGTACCCGTGCTGAGGCTACAAATAGTCCATCTTCCTCACATAATCTCAGTTGCACTATAAGTTTACAACAACAAAAATGTTTTATGGATAATAGCAGTCTAATTAGTGAGCGTTGCAGGCTAATAAGCTGAAATTGTGATTTTGGTGAGCCTTATACCTGCTAAACATCAGTATGTTAGCGCTGTCACTGTAAGCATATTAGCATGTTAGCATTTAGCATTTACATCTCTGTGTCTATTGTGATTATGATCCCCATAATGTGGCCTCTACTATGCGTAGTGTGGGATTTAATAATCAGTGTTTCTTGACCTGCCATGCTTAATGTTACTTACTGCACAAAGACAGGACTCTGCTGGATAATAATGACCCAGCAATGTTTTTATGGTCACCAGTTTTAAAGTCCCGCTCCAGTCATTAATAAAACCCCTAATAACTCATCTAAATATTGTTGTTTTTTTTTCACGAAAACAACCCCTTCCTGCCTAATAATAGCTTAGATGTAACTCTGCACCGTTGCCTTCTCTTAAACACACGGATCTATGACGTCCTTGCCTCTATCTCCACCCATCCCTTCCTACCTGTTGCAGCTCGAGCAAACCAGCTCACCTAGGACTCTGCTCAGACATTGTAAAACTACTCTACATCACACAATGGCAAGTTGTCATATTCAATTCAATCAATTCAGCCATATGTGTTCGAACCATAAACTAAAAATGATATAGAAGTCCCACTGCACAAATTTGACAGATTGACAGTTGAGACTTTAATCAATTAATCACTTAATTACACTGTAATTTCAAGGTGGAAATGCTAACTTACAGTATGATGTGTCTCCCAGCATATAAAAAACACAAAGCAGACCAGTTAAAAAGCTACATTTTTACTGGAAGGGGCCTTTAATCATTTCAGTTCATAATAAATCGTGTTTTGTCCATTATTGTTTCTAGACTGGTCTCAATACCATAAACAAGACCCTCTGGTACCATTGCATTTGAGATGAAGCCAGTCAGAGACATGAGTGAGAACAATAACCAATCTGTTGTCACCAAAAGTGGCATCATAGCTGCTCAATTTTATTATAAGTGACGCAGAATTTAAAAGTGAACGCATTTAAGGTGGTTTCAGGTTTCTCAACACTGTAATCTTTAGCTCTCACCTGCAGTAACAGAATTTTAAGCTTTGTGACTGGATTTTTTTCTTGTCAAAATGTACTTTGGAAGTTTTTACTCAATTTCTTTCCTGGAAATTTTTATATGGAGAAGCTTGCACCTTCAACTTTTTATCAAAGAGAAAGATATTTTGGAATGCTTTAGTTGGTTTTTTTGGACTGATGACTGACGTGAAAGTTCAATGCTAAGCCATAGAAGTACTCCAACTGTGACTTACGTAACATTTCCCTTTTGCTTCTGGGGCTCGAAATAGCTCCTCAGGAATCTGAAGCTAATTTAACATTACAGTAAAGTGCAGAAAATAGAAAATACAGTGTGATATGACCACACTTCAGGTGCGACCTCTGATGGCAAACCTGTTTCACAACAGAGAATTTGACTTGTCCCCCGTAAGAAAAGCACGGATAGAATTAATAACACGGATGATGGCTCAGTTCCATCAAGTGTCGCAGTAAGTGATGACAGCTTGGACCGTTAACCAGCATGCACAACAGCAGGACCTAAATACACCTGTAGTTTTCCTGCTATCACATGTCAAACTGTCTGCTGTGAAAAAGGTCTATTAGAGTGACAAAATCCCAGGCCTAAAGTATTGGTTTAGATGTTACAAACCAATATTCAGTCCCTTTTGGACCAATCAGTGACAACTATGTGATGACCTTTAATTGCTATGCCACTGCCAGGAGTTTCATCACATTCCGATGACAGATACAGATTAAGGCTCCTCTCATGCCTATGTCCTGCTTCCACAATCAAAACAGTTCAACTCTAGAAATAAAAAGGCTGTAATATGCTACAGACTGACAAATGACCCTTGCAAAATGAGCGATGACTCAGAATTAAATCAAATTAGGGCACTTTTTTTGTGCTGACAAAGTGACACTTCAGCAGGAGGAACTCTCCACTCAGGCTGTCCTGTTATCTGCCGGCACCAGTAATGCTTTAATAATAACAACAGTCTCCTGTATTTATTTTCCACTCATCTAAAAGCAGAATTGACAAAGTGCTTTACAGTCGGCTGGTGAAACTGGACAGCAATGATTAAATAATGGCAGTTGAAATAAATAATATATTAAAGGGAAACTGTGGCATTTTGGGACACACACTTGTTTGTTTTCTTACAAGCGGTTAGATGAGACAATCAATATCAATTTCCTCTCTGTTCAGTATACAGCTTGGTCCAACACTTGTTTAGCCTGGCTTAAAACTGGGCTTTCAACAATCTCTAGGCGGTCATATGGACAAGTGCATTGTGTATGTGTAGATGGAAAATTAGACGTGGTATAATGAGCAGTTAGGAGCAGAACAGTGTTGAAGGTATTTACTTCACCCACTGGTTCCACGCAGCTTCTCAAAAGGCACATCAGTGTGCTGCTGCATTTACAGGCCCTGTGCAGCCATAGTACACCCACAAAGGTGTTAATTATTGCGCCTGATTAGAGCTTGTCTCAGGACTGTGTGGGTGTCTGCAGGTTTGGATTGACTGAAATCTCTATGGCTTCGCTACAGGTGACCTTTGTTACAGGTAGTGTAACTGCCTCCACCTTCAACCTGAGCAGTGGTCTAATTAGAGAAAATAAGCACAGGGCCTTTAACTCAGATCCACTCAGTTTGTAGCACCTGAAACCAGACCCATTACCACAGTTGTGCTGGGTCCTACTTTGTCATTATGTCTAATATCAGAGTGAATCCATGGTGACTACTGTAAGAGGATGTGCTGTGATATAATCGTCTGAGAAGTCTCGACAGTGTCAAAGTTCAGAAAATCTATTGCTCATAGACTACTAAAATGGATGTCAACCATTAGTTTGTGGACTACCGTTTTAAAGCCTGGCATTTGGCCGCCCTCATCTTGCTCTTTAAAAACGAGTTAGCGACCTGCCAAAAATAAAGTAACCCGATCATATTATCATTTATTGTACTCTAAATTGGACCGTAATTTACAAAATGAGCACCATCCATCCATCCATTAACTATACCTTCTTTATCCTGTAGAGGCCGGTAGAGGGCTGGAGGCTATTCCAACTGACAGAAGGTGAGAGCAAACCCTGAACAAGTTGCCAGTTCATTACAGGACGATAATTATCACAATGCTTATATTAAAAAAAAAGTCCATTTACTTATCAAGAAATTATTCCCTGACGTAACAAATCAAGTTAGAAATGGGATTGACTTCTATAAAGTCTGACTTGCTTTTGCAACCAGAGGACTCACCCTCTACTGGCCATTAGAAAGAATGCAGGTTTATGGCTTTGGCTTCACTTTTCTGACCTGGAGGCTATATTACATCCATCTCATCATCGCTACTCTTTTTGACCAGGGCTGCTTGTTCATATGTGAAGCGTATTACTAAGCTCTCTCTCTCTATTTGGGTATGTGAGATTCACTTGCATTGTGGGCTGGGTCCAATTATGCTTCAGTTTTTACTTGGATCGGACAGACTGACCTGAGGTCTCTGGTTTTAGTTTAATTACTTATGCATGTCTGGCTCAGGGAGGTTTTCCATGGGTGCATTTCAGGGCTTGTGAAGACCTCTACCTTAATTGTAATAACAGCAACCCTACGTGCATTAAAAACACAACATATTAATAAGACATTTTTTTACTGAGCCATGTTTGGAGTTATATTTCTCTCCTTTTAAAAGAAGCTGGCAGTTTTCTCTCCCAATCTGTGTGCTACGCTACTGTCGAATTAACTTGTCCTCAAGCATCTCTTGGCTGAACACCCGGTGATGAAACAGATATCAATCTTGTTATCTAAATCCAAACATGGCAGCCAACAAGCTGTCAAACGACAGAGTATTCCATTAATGAAAATAATTTGATTTAAACACTTACGATGGATTAGAGCAATACAAAAACACAAGAGTTAAAACAAAGAGAAAGCTGGCAAATTTTCTTCTCTGGTTTAAGGTCAAAACAAACGTTTTTTTCTCGTCAATAGTTAATCCATCTGGATTAGTTCAAAGTCCACAAAACATAACATGTGACTCGGTGTGTGTGTGCATATTTTATAGCTTGTGTAAAGTTATGCTCTCTGGTGTGTGTGTTTGTGGGAGGATCGGGGGGGACGGCGTGCATTTTGTGTGCGCTGAGTGTGCTGAGACTGGCTCAAAAGGTTCACGAGGTTCAGAGCTAACAGGCTGGAAATATGACTGTGCATCTCTCGCCAAAGTCCACTGAACCTATGGATTATGGATGGAGTTCAGCGAAGGTCAGGTTTACTGCTACGAGGTCTCCTTCCCGCAGACTGTTTAAGTGCAAGCAGAACATGGAGTGTGGATGCAGAGTCATAACTCAGACAGCACTTAGCAGCCAACTTTGATTGACCTGAGATTTCCTCTTCAGAAATAGTGAAAGGAAGGATGCAGGCTGATATGGTAGGATTGGAGCTGAAGAAATGAGCTGGCAGAAGTACTTCAAACAGAATTATTTCATCCTGTCTCATGAAGTGTCTGTCTGTCTGTCTTTCTGCAGATGGATAATACTGAGTTCCACTGAGACAAAAGTACCACCGAGTACCGATTTTCTTATGAGAATAGAGATTATATAATAGAGTTTTGTTCAAAATTGAAATATATCAAAAATAACTAGCAGAAAAAAATCACTAAAATAAATGTATTTTAAAAAATGCATTAAACTGCATATTTTGTTGATTTTTTTTAGGTGGAAAATTTCTTATTAATTTAAATTAAACAAGACTTGTGAAAAAGTTCATCATCCTTCCACCTTTAAGAACTTCATCAACTCCTAAGGCCTTAATCAACTTGTAAGGCAGGTAAAGAGTTGTCATTAACAGATGATAAATTATCTTTAAACCTTGTGATAGGCTATCACTGATAGCACTCACACTCCTCTCTTGCAATATGTTGTTTTAAGGTGAAGGGTGGTCACACGAAAAACACTAATTTCATTTGAGTTTTTATGCGTACGGCCAAATTTTTATTTAAATTTAAATCACTGATAAATAAAAAACAGCATTTATCAATCCACCCACCTGTTAGCTACATCTGCTTTACCCTGTAGATGGTTGCAGGGGGCTGCAGCCTTTACCACCTGACATATTCGGTACATCTCAGACAAGTCGGCAGTCCCTAACCCAAAGAGACAGACATCATTCACGGCATAATTTTTTCCATCCAAACTTAATTTTTTCACAGCAGTCTGCAATAGTTCAATATCTACAGTGTCTCCACAAATTAAATATATATGATTTGTGAAGTGACAGTGAAGCAATAAAATAAATGGCAAAGATGTGTTGATTTAAAACGCGTTTGTGATACATTATACATCACAATCAAATGCTTCCCAAGGAAAACGTTACTGAGAATGCAGTTTATTTGTATAGAAGCATTATTTTGTCGGGGCGGGGTTGTTTTATAAATTCATCACATTTGCATCCTGAAAAACAAGTAGTATGAGTTAAAATCATGTTTAGCATACTTATTTTTTAATGAATTCTAGCATTTTTTATTAGCCTACTATTAGTAATATAATTTTAATGTATCCAGAGTTATCTTTATTCCCTATAATTCTACACACTACAATTTAGGTATAATTATGCCATATGCCATATCTGTACATGTAAAAGGTGTATGAAGTCTATTATTATCTTTATATTCATCTTTATTTTCTTTAGTATTTCTTCTCCTGTTGTTCACTTCTATCTAGGTGCTGTAATTGTAATTACTGTAACTGGGGGCAGTGGTGGCGCAACAGGTTAAGCCCCTGACTACTGATCAGAAGGTCAGGGAATCAAACCCCACTGCAGCCACTGCTGGGCCCTTGAGCAGGGCCCTTAACCCCTGACTGCTCCCCGGTGCTGCACTGCAGCAGCCCATTGGTCCTGCTATGTATAGTAGGATGGGTAAAATGCAGAAGATGAATTTCCCCAAGGGGATTAATAAAGGTTAAATAATAATAATAATTATATTATTATTATTAATTATAATCATTATTATTATAATGTGTGAATTTCCCAGTTAGGGCTCAATAAAGTTTGTCTTATCTCATTATTAACTGTACCTAATTAAACTGAATTAATATTAGAGGAAAAATACTGGGCTTTGAACTGTGCCATCCTGAGTGGAAAATAGATGAGTACATATACTGTTTGAGCTTTTCTGTGCGACAGAGTCCATGCAGGCTAAAACTATGGGGGAAAACAAAACAAAAACAAATGAGCAGCGTGTGTTCTACTGTGGCAGTGGGTTACACTGGCTGACTCAGCTGTAATGAGACATTAATGAAGATGTTGGGTAATTTGGGCTGGCATCGGAGGACGGAACGGGAGGGGGAACAGGGAAGGAGAGAGGAGGAAGAGGAGGTGAAGGTAGGGAAGCACCAGCTGCTTTCCCAGATGATCCACGTGGGGAGACACAGCTGTCCTCTTCCTCACCACTCTCCTCCCTCTCCATCGTGTTCTCCTCCCCCATCTCCTCTCCACGCCACCCTTCACAAACCACTTCAGCAAAACGACTTTAATGAAGATATATTACCGCAACTAAAACGTAATCCATTGTTGCCACACAGATCAAGTCTCCCCACACACCTCTCTCTCTCTCTCTCTCATGGTGTGGGTGAGACTGTTTCCTTCCATCTCCATCATGCTGGACAGCTCCACACTCTGTCGGTAATGTTTATGATACTCTTGAAAGGAGAGCTGCTCTCAGCGGTAAATACCACACATGAAATTAAATCGGTGAAGCGTGGGCCAGCAACTTTCACACGCTTTTATCTTATATGGCAGTAACGTGTGTGTGTGTGTGTGTGTGTGTGTGTGTGTGTGTGTGTGTGTGTGTGTGTGTGTGTGTGTGTGTGTGTGTGTGGCTGGGGGCAAAACAGACAGAGATTCTTAAATTAAACATTTCCCTGAGAGTCTTGCAGCAACCAGATCTTCAGTAAATATTTTATTTAAACACTCTGTGATCCTGAATGGGAATAAGATGGATCAAAAACATGTATTTTTATCATATACATGAATTTCCTTTGCACATTTAACTTGCTGAAAAGCAGAACATGAATGAAGACAAATAGGAGATATTGCACAGTATTTGGTACAATATATTAGTGTTGTATATTTTCCAAAGCTAAAACACTGTCGGTCTGTGACACCTGTGTTTCATTCCTTCACTTGTAGCCTCGAGCTTCAGGCCCGTTCCACTTGACAGAAATGATGGGCAGTTATCAAACACAACAAACCTATTGACCCAAGTGCTGAGGGAGATGGCAGATATGATAGGAGGTTGGCAGGATTCACGCGCAAACAAAAAGTCAATATTTGTCCTCAGTTACCCTGTCACACGATGTCTGCACAAGCCTCATTCAAATAATCGCCACCCACTCACAAGAACACACACTGTCTGTCTCGCAAAAGCACACAGGTACAGTGCACCTGTACAGGCTCCTCTTACAGCACAGTGATCTAAAGTTAAGATAGTAAGAAGGTGAAATGTGGTCTAACTTCATTAAGTTAAGTCATGCCATCACTAAACAAACAGGGGAATTTCTTCAGACCTGTGGCACTTCTGTGGAAGTGATGGTTCATTTTCGGAACTGTATAAGGATGTTGATATCCGACACTGTTTGCATGAATATCAGCAAGTGTGTCTGTTGGTGTTTGTGTATGAGGCTGTTGATTTATAACTTGTTCTCAACACTTCTGCTAGTTTGTAAAGCAGTTCGAATAGCTTTTTTGTGTATTGTGCTTTTCAAATAAACTTTATTTTTTAGATAGGAACTAATCAGCTTGTTTTGGAATTGTGGTTTAGCTCATGTTTATCTTGCAGACTAACATTACATAGATGCTAAGTCAGTCTGTCAGTCCAACAGGTTGGTCCAGCCTGAAATATCTCAACAAATATTGTATGTAAATATGTATTGTATGAATGTTCCCCTGAAGATGAATCCTATAACACGTGATGATCCCTTGATCTTTCATTTCGCATTCACATTTGTGATTTTTAGAGAAATGTCATAAAATAACCTTTTTATCTGTTGCGCCAAAATTTAGAAACTAGGAGATGTTATCTTTGAAATACAATCTTAGACACGCATTTTGGCCTTATGGTTCCATTTGGATTGGGGCAGTGGTGGCCTAGTGGTTTGTGAAGCCAACTTGTAACCGGTTGGTCGCCAGAGGTTGAGGTGGGAAAGTGAGAGTGACCACTTGTCCCAGTCACCACCACTGTGGGCCCTTGAGCAAGACCCTTAACCCCTGACTGCTCCCCGGGTGCTGCACCGCGGCAGCCCACTGCTCAGTTAAGGTTAACTTTGAATAGGATGAGTCAAATGCAGAGAAGGAATTTCCCCAAGGGGATCAATAAAGGTTAGAGTATTACTGGCCAACTAAAGTTTACATTTTATTTTTGATGTTTTTTAGGCTTTTGCATCCATTTCTTTTTATTCATTTTGTAATAATTTCAGGCAAATTAAAATCCCGTGAAAACTAAGAGACAGAGAGAAGAATACCTGTCATCCAATAGCTGTTAAAACTTCAAAACTTGGATTTGAACAAAATTTGTCAGCCTGTTGGTGGGGCTACAGGACAACATAGTTTGCTCTCTGGGGACCATGACCATCACACTTCATGTCATTCAGTGAAGCAGTTATTAGGATAATACAGTCTGGACTAAAAAGGGATCGTGACCAGCCTCCAGACTTAAAACTGCAGGACTGTTTCCATAAGGCGTCTAAGGTCCCAGAATGGCAAAAGCTTACATTCTCTGTCTGTAGATGGCACACTCAGCATGTTACACCTCCACGTCTGAACTTCTCCTGCTGTTAATTTTCTTGCTGATAGGTGGGAAGCATATGTTTGACTCAAAAGTAAGTCTGGAACTGCTGGCACTGCAGCTTTACAGTTACATGATGCTGTCAGAGCCTGATGTAATTTAAAGATCCCCTCAAGTTTTCTACCTTGTGAAGATGTTTATACAGTGTTATGTGCTGGAAGATAGGTGTACCGATGAGTCTAAAATAAAAAAAACAAATATGTATATATATGTAACAATCTCAATGCACCAATCCTGTCACCTTGTAGGGTCAGGCTTTAAATATCATTGCTCTTCTTCAGAATCAGTTTTCAGTTCAGACAAGTATGGCTGAATCACTTCAACTTTACAACTTGCCATTGTGTAGCACCGAGTGGTTTTACAGTGGTGAGCTGGTGTGCTTCAGCTGAGTGGGGAGGGGTGTGCGGAGTGAGAGGCATGGACGTCATAGATATGCACATTCTAGAGGAGGCTACAGTGTAGGGTATTTAAATTCGATACACAAAAATGAGTGTTTAGGGGTTTAATCGATGACCACAAAGGGAGTTTAAGGTTAAAATGGCAAGGAAATGTCACACAGAACAATGAGTTGGTGTTTGGCTCCATCAAAGAAGACAACTTAGTCACTGTTTCAGTGTTAATTTAATCATACAAATGCTTAATTATAGATACAGGAAAAAAAAGCTTTATTTTGACAATTTCTCTTCAGATAAATGTGCTATCTTAGGACTATGTAAACTTTCATCCCATCCACTCACCATGCCACCCATCTCAAGTCCATACATAGTCATAAACTAAAACTAGAGAATGAATCCAGCAAATTTCAGACCTCCTCACCATCTGTCTCTCACGCTCACAAACACACACAAGCAATCCCACAAGAAGGAAGCGCACGCACACATAAAAGAAAAAGAAAAAAACTGACGTGACTAACAGAATCAACAGTGTATACTGTTTGGGAGGAGGACTCTCAGATGATTCTTGAATACAGAAAAAGCAGAATGCTGGTGAATCTTACAAATGGGTACATGTTATAATAGAGGCAACAAAGTTGAAATATTGTGAATGACATTCAGCTGTTCATAACAACAACTTGGAGTAAGTTTGATCAATTAAAGTATCAAAAAAAATTACAAAAAATTAAGTTTGAATTCCTCCTTAGGGAAAAAAAATGGTACCACTATCACAGAGTTCTATCAACAGATTTTTCCATTTTATTTTTTAAGCCAAAAATACATGTAAACCACTGCTGGACATAATGACTGAAGCCGAAGTAAAAATTCAGGGGTAACAGCAGTCAAACTCATTCATGTGATCAAAATAACACGTAGATTCTAAACATCAGACACTGGTGCAGTGATGACACTGGTGAAAATGTGTACGCTCGATAAGTTTGAAAACAAAACTTGAAGCTGTGATGGAACAAACAAACATAGAATCTTCTGGAAAATGCTGGTGTAACAATCCACAATAAGCCAAAAAATCTCTTCCTTCTCTTCATCAGAGGTGGCGGGCAGCACTGTGCAAATAGCAGTAACAGAACACCGGTGCTAATAAGGCTGATGCAAACCATCAAATTTCACGTCTAGATCGTCTACCAGGGTCAAACTACAACTCATCGCTTTTTTTTTTTTTTCCTTTCCGTTTTTACAGTGTAGCATGGTGTCAAGTAAAGTTTAAGTTGGTCAACTGATTTTTAGCACCACCTGCTGGCTACAAATGGGACCTTTTTCAATCTGCAGTGCACATAAAGACAGCAAATAAATAACAACAGGGTAATTATTGAATCAGTTCATCCAAGTGTAGAAGAGTCGCTCAAAAAAATACTTGTGAGGTACATGCCTATTAAAGCTCTCTCAATATTGATGTGTACGTGTCAAGCCATCCTTTGCCCAAGTAGTATACACCATTTTATGTCAGTTAAATCCAAACAGAAACCATTAACATACATGCACACCTAACAGGCACGCGCACGCACACATACATATATATATTTAGTACACATACTGTAGACATGGACTCAGAAACTACAGTCACTCACCAGGCAAAATAGATTTAAATGGCTTTTTCAACCCTTCCTCACACCTCACTTTCTCAAACTCACTCGCATCCTTTTTGCGCTTCAGCATCTATTTAAAGCGAAAACCCACCCTAAAAAAAACACACACCTTGTCCCATGCAGTCTGAACCGGGCACCTGCAGACTGTGTGGCTTGATGACAGCACAGATTAGTGTCTTGGCTCTCTGGGTTTTTATCTTTGGGAGAAAAACGGGGCTCCTACGCAAGAATCGCCGATATTTTCTATGCAGAGGTGCATTCATTTCTTTCCTCATCATGCTCAAGATCATTTAGCTGATCAGTTGTGGATGTATTCTTCAGACGGGACTTTCGTGGACAAAAAAACGGTGAATTCCTAAGTGTAATGTAGTTCTGTGACTAAATTTTCATGTTGCAACCTAGTTTTTAAAGTTACTAGTGTTTCTTTTTCTCAGCAAACGGTTGACACAAATGCTCAATTCTTTCTATCTTTGTGGAAGTACCATTTTAAAAACAAATAAAAATACTCCCTTTAGCCCAAAGCTAACGGTTCAATATCTGTTATCTGACCTGGCTCAGACACCTGGGCTCCAGAAAAGTCCAACACTGCTCAGTTTAAGTCTGAAAATATGAACACTGGTAACTTAAACATGTAATACAGCAGATATTGGTGTAAATTTCAACGTCATCTCAGCCGAAAAAAACTCTCATGTACAAAAATAAACAGAGGAACATGCAGTCTCCAATTATGTTTGAGATTGCACCCAGTTTGATGCTAACAACTGTGAAAAAACAGACAGAATGAAGACAGTTAGGTCTGTTATACCAGATTGGAGGACCTGAAACGGTAAAAGGAAAGTTCCAACAATCGCTCCAGTCACTTAAACTCAACAGATCAGCCGTGCTGAGCGTCATTTTTTTCAGAATTTTCAACTTGCAAGCCTCATTACAATCCAAATCTTAACAAGTGGAAAGTTTAGACTTTTCTGACAGCTTCGATATTTCTCACACAGCCTTTGATTACAGAAATGTCTGAAAATAAACAAACGTGGGTGCCTCACTTCAGCCAAATCAGACGTTCAAAGTGAGCCAAATTTAATGGATGACGTGCCATACTGTAAACATGGCATGGCCGAATCATTCATTTCTATTTGTCCGCTGATGTGAACAAGATGTGCACTTAGCAATCTTTCCCAAAATCCACCCGCTATCATATATGTGAATACAACTCAAAGGCAGATTTCTCCAACAACAATTTAGCAACTGTCTTTCGAGCTCTGGAATTTATCTATAAAAAGTAATCTGGTACAACAGGTCATACTTGTTTTCACACTACCATGTCATTATTCAGCGGGGTTTGTGGTTGAAACTGGTGTAAGGCTGTCATCTAAAGGAGTCTGGAACTTCTCCACACACCTAAAATAAAACCTGCTCGGCGTGGTGAACAAAAAAAAAAAAAAGACACTTCAGTTCAATTTTTCTGTCTTCTTTTAAACACTTTAAGGCCTCAAAATGATCAATAACCACTATTCTCTGTGTTTTTCAAACTATTCCAGACCTTGGTAGGAACCCCAAAGAGAGAAAGTATTCAATTGCCCATGGGATTACCAAATAGTATGCACATTGTTTAGGGTGATTTTCCCTTTAATTAGGCATGTTTTTACAGTGGAAATAAAAAATAGTTGTGTGTATCTGTTTTTAAGGGTTTATAGCACTCTTAAATGAAGCATTCACACATGCGAATCCGGGTGTTGATGTCGGGTGGGATGTTTCGCTGTAGCAGATGTAATCCATCACCTCAACTGTCGTTTGGGTTCCTGTGAAAAGGGCCATGTTTTTTTTGGGGAGAGGGTTGTCATGAGTCAGTATAAAACAACTGT
>OMNN01089963.1:0-10823 GCA_900302755.1 Chromis chromis
GAGCTTCCATGCAAGGTGCCTGCCTGCCATTGGGAGCAACTTGGGGTTTAGTGTCCTTGGGCAAGACACTGAACCCCAAGTTGCTCCCAATGGCAGATTAGCGCCTTGCATGGCAGCTCTGTCGCCATTGGTGTGTGAATGTGGGTGTGAATGGGTGAATGCGAAACACATTGTAAAGCGCCTTGGGTACCGCTAAGGTAGAAAAAGGCGCTATATAAGTGCAGACCATTTACCATTTTACCATCCTTAGGCTTCATCCTCTGGGGATCTTGGATTTCTGTGTGAAATTATCACATAGTTGTTGAGACATTTCAGTCTGAACCAAAGTGGTGGATCAGAATCTGTGCAGCTACATTGCAGTATGGATGATCTAAACACCTTGCATAATGTCTGCATGGAATTCTGCTTTTTGTCTTCTAATTCTTCCCTCTATGCTGTTTTTCTTCTCCTTTTCGTAGCATCGGCGTGTGAGTTCGCCGACATCGTGGAGCTGCTGCTGAACGCCGGAGCCGACCCGTCCATCAAAGACATGGAAGGGTCTCTCCCCGAGGAGGTCACTGAATCCAGCGCCATCTCCTCCCTCCTGCGTCAGTACACAGCTCCGAAAGGCTAGACGTCCCTCCATACCTCCACCCAGTCACTCCCAATCCTCCTAGTCTCCCACCCATCCATCCGTTCATCCCCGAAGAGACTCTGTTCAGCCCCGGCAGTTTGTAGACTGCAGAAGTTTTTCTTTGATTTTCTTTCTGAATTCTTGAGGTGAGTTTGAGTTCATCGGTTTAGCTCGTCTGGGCTGCGGTTGTAAACATTAGTCGTCCCATTTGATAAGACACTTGAGTTTGAGGGCATCGCATGTATTTTTATTCTTCTAAAAACTGTAATCTTGATTTATCTGCTCAGTAGGGTTGGGTGATATGACGACGACTGTGAGACATTTGTCAGCTGGCTGAGATTTTGCTGTACTTAGGTCACTATAGCTTCTCTTGTTGAGTAAGACCTTCGCTTGCAATATTGCAAATCAATGTCAGGACTGTTTATTGGCAATATTATGATGACGGGACTCGTGCATCAAAGTATCTGGATTAATCAGGTATTTATCTCACCGGAGGAACCAAAAACAGACATTCCCATCCGCTTCTTTTATCTGTAAACAGTATAAAGTTCACAATATGTATCATTATCACAATACGATATGCCATATAACATGCATTATACCATTATATATATATCGCTCTACATTATACAGATATATATCACCCACTCCTACTGCTCAGGTCTGACAAGCAGCCAGGCCTTTTAGTCTGGGTCAGCTCCTTCTGACGGTTTGTTCATATTCAGTTGTGTTACGTACGAAGGAATGCTTTAATCATTTGACATATATCATCATTAAAGTCTTCAGTGAATCTGTTTCCTCTGACATTTTATTCTTTGTTCTAAAACGTAGTAGCTAAAGCGTAACACACACAGCACTAACTCACACCGATCAGCCACAACATTGAAACCACATGCAGAAAATTGTAAAGGTCCCTCCGACTCATCGCTGATGACGTCCTGTGATGTTTGGCAGCGTGTGAGTCTAGTATTTTGCAGGGTGGAGGCTTCTTGGATTGTCGGTCAGGTGGGGATCTATAAAGTTTGAAGGCCGAGTCAACACCTTGGGCTCTTTGTCGTGTTGCTGGAATCCTTCATGAACAGATTTTGTGGTGTGAAGATGCTGCCGCTGGGGAATACTGCCACCATGAAGAGGTGTACATCATCTGCAAACGTGTTTAGGTGGATGGTACATGTCAAAGTCACATTCACATAAATGCTAATACATGAGGTTTCCCACAAGAGGTAAGTTTTCTAATGACATTATCAATAATATTCACTTCACCTGGGTGTGGTTTCAGTGTTGTGGCTGATGCATTGGTGACAGCTCTTGCACTACGAATGATAAACTCACATCTCACTGCAGGGATCACCACAATAACCCTGATACTCACATCCTTTAAACAGATTTCCACCAACTTATCCAAGTTTATTTCTACCACCCACCTTCTGGGCTTCAGCTGTAACAAGACTAAGTATTTATTCATTGACCTTAAGGTAAGTTTTCTAAGCTTCATCAGAAATATCTAGCATTTGTGTTACCTAGCAGGCAATGAAACAAACACCTAATACATGAAAGGTGAGGAAATATTTCATAGGATCAAAGCTGGTGCAGAGATCAGAAACACATCTGTGAAATAAAAATGCCAAAATACTTTAGTTTAGTGCTACTGTACAAATACACAGTGAGATTTATTGGAGCTTCCACCAAAATAGTGTCAAAATGATTGCTGAAGGAGAGCTACCAACTAATCACACGATATGGACTAAAGTATTTGGACACCAAGCCATTATACCTACATTTTATACAGACATTATGGAACTGGTCCCCCTCTGCAGCAGTAACAGGCTTTCCACAAGATTTTGGAGCGAGTCTGTGGGAATTTGTCCCCATTCATCCCAAAGAGTACTTGTGAGATCAGGCACGGATGTTGGGACGAGAACACCTGGCTCACAGCCTCACTTCTAGTCCATCCCAAAGGCGTTTGATGGGGGTTGTGGTCAGGATTCTTCCACACCAAACTCACCAAACCATGTTTTAATGGATCTTGCTTTGTGCACAGTCATGTTGGAACAGAAAAGATCCCATCCCCAAACTCTTTCCACAAAGTTGGAAGCATAAAATCATCTGACTGCATGTCTATGTGCTTGATTTTACACACCTGATCTAACTGGTCTGAATGAAACACCTGAATTCACTCATTAAGAGGTGTGTCCAAATACATTTGTCCTTGTAGTGTATGTTAAACAAAAAAAGAACTACCATGCACTGACGAAACCTGCATTTCTCACATGCATCCACAGATGTACGGTGTTGTAAATGCAAATACAGGAGCTTTAATGTGATTATGATATTTAAACTTGTGTAGTAGTTTTTGTAGGCCTAGTTTGAGTTCAGATGATTCAGCTCCATCCAATATCACTGGTGCATCTTCACAACATCTCTTTACATTCTATACAGCTCTGCCTCTACTATTATGTCATATAGGAGAGATCTGGATGTTCTCCAAAAATAACCAACACATGGTCGGAGTCCAAATCTGCTTTACTCGCCCTCCAGCCCCTCTGATCAGCATATTCTGTCTGCCTCAGCTCACACACTCACTCACTACACTACAGCGGATGAGAATGCACTAAATCTGCATCCTTGTTCTTAACTACAGACTCACGAAGACGCCAGTGCACATTTTGTACACAACAAAGCCTAATCCTTCACTCTCTAACACACAGCCCTGCTCCATCCCTGAACCCTCGTCCCCCCCACGCCCCCCATGTGTTTGACTGAAAATCCGCCTCGACACCAGGCGTTAGATAACCGCCTCAACATGTCAGTCGCTCGCAGATGTGTGGCGGCAGAGGATTGGTAGTCATCACCGGGGGGGCAACACTTCAAATTCAATTCCTGTCCTGACAGCTGTTGTACAGTGCTGCTTGTAAATTGACATGCAAGTGATGCGTCTTATACATGAGATGAATTAAAATCGCTGCACGCAATGTTTATATCTGCATCCATGTCCCGTCCGTCCCTCCTGCACAGATCACACAGGAGAAAAGAGTTGTTTTTTTTAACCTAAAAGTATCATCATCCGCTCCAGCCAAAGAATATCCCTCAGTGAAATTTTGTGCATTTCTGCTCATGAATTTTGAGGATGAACCCCACATGAGTTGAGTATTCAACCCGAGTCTGACACTACAATCCCACAAAGAGACGACCAGCGACCGTCTCACTGTTATGAATTCCATCCACATGCAGCCATTAGGCTCTCGGTGTATCTCTAAAGCCTGTTTGGGTCTCGCCGTTGTCTCCTCGCTGCTTCCTAAACCCCGTTACGCCAGCTTGAGGTAAGAGAGGATGACGGCGGTCGTGCTTCCCTCCCGGATCGTCTGCGAGACTCTGACACTAAGCCCATTATGCTTCCATTATGGGGCTTCAATTTTCCTCTGAGCTTTTCACTTTTGACACTGCAGCTCCCTCCCTCTGCAAACCGCAGACTCACACACCTTCCCCCCGAACCCAACACTGTTCAGCCACTCTTGAGTATTTATGCACTTTTTGGAGGTGAAAAGTAATAAAGTACATTTAATCCAGTCGTGAACTACAGTACAGTTTTGAAGTAGCAGTTCTTAAAAGGTTCCCCAAGATACAAAACATAGCAACATTTCAAGAAATGAGGAAGCAAGAGACATTTGACAAAACAAATGTATTTTTTTAAATCATGCTAAACAGTCTTTTAACCTGAGGTAGATTCTACAAAGCGCTTTGCAATGTGTTTTTTATTCACCCACTCCACTTCAAAATAGTTCCGGGCCTCACCTGGAAACAAGGGGGACTAACTTTTTCAAGTATCCTCGTACACAACAGTGATGGCAGAGCGGCCATGCAAGGTGCTCGCCAGCCATCAGGAGCAACTCGGGGTTCAGTGTTTGCCCAGGAACACTTTGACGGGCCGGGGATAAATCCACAAACCTTACGATTAGTGGACAACCCACTCTACCACCTGAGCCAAAGCTGTGTGAAACACTAAGGACATGGATCTCTGGCAGAAACCAGGGGTTTGCTTGCTCTGGGTTGGAGGTGAGTTGCTGCCAGAAACAAAGGAGTTTAGATATCTCAGGGTCTTGTTTGCGAATGACAGGAAAGTAGAGCATGAGATGGACAAAGTCTGCAGAAACGTAGGTGTTGTACCAGTGAAGAGGATGCTGACACGGAAGGCAAAGCTCTTGTTTTACCAGTCGATCTAGGTTCTTCTAAGATCATGGGCTCTGGGTAGTGACCAAAAGAATGAGGTCGCAAATAGAAGAAGCCAAAGTTTCCTCCGTAGGTCAGCTGGGCTCATCCTTAGAGATGAGGTAAAGAGCTCGGCAAAGAGTTGCTGCTCCTTTGTCTCAAAAGGAGCCAGTTGAGGTAGTTCAACACCTGATTAAGATGCCTCCTGGGTGCCTCTCTGTGGAGGTTTTCCAGGAAACTGGGAGGAGACCACAGGGTCGACCAAGAACTCACTAGAGGTAATACATATCTCATCTGGCCTGGGAACACCTCGGTATCCCTCAGGAGGAAACTGAAGAAGGTCGGTTGGAATGACCCAGTTGACCTGCTGCCACCAAGACCTGACCCTGGATAACAAGAACAGGATGGATGGATGGATGGATGGATGGATGGATGGACTTTTATCTGGCTGCTATTTGTCACTTTTTAACATTTGCTTTTTATGTGATAGACTTAACTATTAAATTCGAGTTTAATACTGCAAAAATATTTTCTAAAATTAGATTCAATTATCGACAATTAACATGAACAGAAGTATTGATTTCTTTGTTAAATAAGTTGTTTTCATCTGTGTATTATTTATATCTATTCGAGTCTGTCACATTAGACACACAGTCACTAATTTCATTGTTTTTACACGTTAATATCCTTCGTTAAACATTAAAAATACCCCCCAAAATGCACATGATCTTGTATAAAATTAAAGCTAGAAGATATATGTTAATTATGGGATATACTGTGTTGTTATTTTCTGTTATTTTACAGTATTTGTGGTGAACCAGCTGCTGGAATATTACTGCTTTTTTTTTTTTTTTTACTTTTTTCTTCTTTTTTGACGGGATAGCTAGCAAAAAAACAAGAAAAACAAAAAATACAGAATGGCAAATGGTGCAATGCTGGGATAAAGTGAAAGTGTGACTTTAGGTATGCAAATCCAAACTTTCTCGCCACTCGTTTTTGCATCATGACTAATCAGATGGAGAAACTAAAATCCAAAAGAGGTCAGAAAGACAAAAACCAAACTGGATTTATTCTCAACTGCTGAATAGTTAATTAGTCTGGGATCCCTATGTTCCCACAGCCCTATGTTCCCACATGTCTCACATTTCTAAGACCCTGTTTACACAAAGGGAAAATGCAGATATTTCCACACGGTTTGTCATCTCATTGACACGAAAACCCTGTTTTTATCTTAAGAAAACGATTATTTCTCCCCAAAAAATTCTTAGAAAGATGGGAACATAGGGCTGTGAGAACATAGGGCTGTGGGAACATAGGGCTGTGGGAACATAGGGCTGTGGGAACATAGGGCTGTGGGAACATAGGGCTGTGGGAACATAGGGCTGTGGGAACATAGGGCTGTGAGAACATAGGGCTGTGGGAACATAGGGCTGTGGGAACATAGGGCTGTGGGAACATAGGGCTGTGGGAACATAGGGCTGTGGGAACATAGGGCTGTGAGAACATAGGGCTGTGAGAACATAGGGCTGTGGGAACATAGGGCTGTGGGAACATAGGGCTTTGGGAACATAGGCTCGCTCCCGGTAAAGAAATGAGACTGAGATGCTGAAGAATCAAAACATACCTGCTCACGGGTAATCAGAAACCTGGATGATGTTACGATTCCGTATCCGAAAATATGTAAGCAGCATAAATATTGCAGAAACTAAGCAATAATAAGACTCAAAAGCAGGGTTTTTATTGTGCTTGTGCATGTAAATGTTCTTATTGAGACCTAAAGTGAGTATTTTGTTCTGTTTTAATGTGCAAACACACACTTTTCATCCTCCTCTCACCATCACTCTGCACACTGGCTCTGTTCTCTCTCCTGTAAAAGCCACACCACCATGTTGTTGCTTTGGCCAGCTCTTAATGCAACCCTCCTCCTCCACACCTCCTTTCCTCCATCCTCTCTTTTATGCTGCAGCCTCCCCCACCCCTCCCCTCCATCCCTCCACCCTCAGCACTGTGTCTGGGAACCCAACAGTAAGCAGAAATGCTGCTGAAACACCTCCCACTAATATCTCAGATTCATTCACCGGAGTCCAACGCCGAGTGTGAGACTCCGGTGTGTAGTTCTGCTTGCACATAAACACTGAATGCTTTGAACGCTTCAGTACAGCAAACATGCAGCGATATCATGGAGCCACAGTTGGCATCGGATGTTCGGGGATCTGGCTTCCTCCTCCTGTGGTCACCTGTCATCTGCATGGAGGTGATTATTGAGTGGAAAAGTCCCAGTTTCACATTAAAACAAGCCGCAACCTTGAGGGTGTCATTGAGAGGCCTCTGTTTGACTCCAGTGCCTCTTTAAGACTCACTCCGTCATCCTGCGGATCATTGTTCACCGCCGGCCGGATGGAGTCGTTTGGGGAGAAAAATGCCCTGTCTCAATTCTGCAAGATTGACTTTCGGTCCAAAACAAATCTTAGCTGTTTTGCATGTTAATTTATTCCCCTTTGCTTCGGATGGATAAAAAAAAAGAAAAAAGAAACAGTTTCCTTCAGGAAGTTTGTAATAAAAGCCTCGCGATCGATGATAATGGCATTTGTGCTTGTGTTTGTCATCTTCGCAAAAGCAACAGTGGTGGAGTTTCCACAGATTTATTTGTATACTAGTGCTGTAAGTGGCGTGTAAATTATCCTAACTGTCCGTGTGGCCCTTTATCTTTGTAAGCCCGTACTATTAGAGCCTATCCATTAATGCCCATAGCACAGCCAATCAATGTTTAAATAAAAATCAGCTCAGTTTGTAGCGTTTTATGCAAACGTGCAAACTCCCCACCAGGCTGACTCTTTGCTTTTTGTTTTTATAATGCAACAGGAATAGCTAAAACACACACAGGAATCGATAACACTTAAGTTTGGGTTACGTCGGGCCGCCACATGCAGACAAATGCTGCATAGAAATGAGTTTCATACAGATGTACACTGGGGTGTAATTTCATTATAATTCTATACATACTTAGCCCACACCAGAGTTACAGGGAATAAATCCACCGTAACCAGAGAGATTTAAGCAACGTAGTAAGGATGATACTAAACTGTGTTTGTAAATGCATGTAATGTGCTTTTAAAAATAGTTTTATCTTATTAGGAATCAGACAGAAATGGACAATAACCTGCAACGCTAGAAGCTAAACATGGACATTGTGGTTCATGTTCGGCACCTTAGTTCATGCTACCACTATTTTAAGGCTGATTCAAGTAGTCTTTCGTCACGGTAAAAGTGTGGCTTTACTAATATGTGGCTTTACTAGTGTAAATTTATGGGTCGTCTGTCCACTATTTTGGTCCAGACTGAAATTTTTCAACAACTTTTTTGATGGATTGGAAATGACATTTGTACCAGACATTCTTGCTCCCCTGAGGGTGAACTCTTTGGTGATCCATTAAATTCTTCACCTGCTGTTAAATTAGTTTGTCTAATACTCAAGTTCATTAATCAAATATCTTAAAAACTCATCAACATCTACGTCAGCATCTGTATGTTGTGTTTAGCGGTAATTAGCAAATATTAGCATGGTAATACGCTAAACTATGGTAAACAGTTTTTACACACCTGCTCAACATCAGCATTTTAGCACATTAGCATTTAGCTCAGAGCCCCACTGCATGTTCACAGAGATGCTAGCAGAGCAGTAATTATAATATAACTGGGGGGGGAGTCCGATATATAGTAGCCACATGTTAGCTACATTCGCTAAAGTAGGCCAATATAGTCATTAGCCAATGCGATCATAAACAAACTTAACGAATTACCATCATTACTACAACCAGTTCTTGTATTACAGTTTTTTTGCAGTTCTGCGAGAAGTTCATCCGTTTGGTGTTTCCTTCCGCAGAAGCTCGACTGATGTCTGTAAGTACAATCAAACACTGTGCTGTCTGTTAATTGTGAACGCTAGTTAGCTTGTTAGCTAGCAAGCAGCTGTTACTTTCCGAGCACGAAGACGAGATAATATAAAATAAAAACCACAGCAGTGTAATTCAATGCACTATTTGATAACACTTAAGAAAGTAAATAAAAATTCCATCCCATGTTTTAGTGAACTTTCAAATACTATTTTAGAATTGAAGGAATGTTTTTAATTTTTACTTTTTTCTGAGAGACTTTGTTCCTTCTAATGTTAACACCATTTCTACAGCTTTGGCTGCTACACTGTAAAAAAAAACAATATAATTTTGGACGCGGCAGCACCGAAAAATACTGTACAGTCAAGGAAAATAACCACCAATAACCCTAATTTTACATGCAATCATGTGCAGAGATAAAAGCTGCATTTTGACACTGATATAATCACATTCCATCAGATATCACTGAACAAACAATATTTTCTAAATCATTTTCTAAATACAAATAAAGTTTAAGAGGATTGACTATTTCACCTCCAGAAATATAAAAATATGAGCAGCAGGAGAGCACTGTTAAATAGCCTTTACATTATTACTATTTGCACACATACATATGTATCTGTTTACCACTGGTAAACACTTGTATATATTGTTTTTATTGCTTGTAATTGACTTATCTTTCTTTATTTTTCTTATTTTTATATATTTATTATTATTTTTGGACTTTAACCAGGACCCGAGTGCCAATTTCGTGCCATCTCATGTAAACACGTGTGCTCGTCTGACAATCAAGAACCCTAAATCCTTGAATTGAATCCTTGAATCCTATTATCATTATTATTATACATAAGTAAAATTTTACAAAAAAGTAAAAGATATTGGTGGTGAATTTGGTTGAGTTACTGGTGTCGCTGGTTAAAACTCCTGCCAACAGTCAATGTTCCAGTCTGACATACTGACATAGAAGCTAACTGGCTGCACACGGAGCTGTTTGTTTCCCTGTTTGTTCGGCCACACAGCAGCATATTGGTCCACATTTCACAAAGCGCTCCTCATTAGTTAACAGCGGAGGGATTAAGGGTAGATTTGACGGTGCAGCGCTGCAATCTGCCCCTGCGTCTCTTCAGCACTGAGAGGATCAGGGAAACAGCCCAGCCAGGCATCTGTTTTACTCCTCTCTCCTCTTTCTTCCTTTATTCTCCCTCTTCATGCATCTTTCTTGTCACCCCCACCCAGAGAGCGCGAGCGGAAAGCAGCATCAATCACTGTTAACTGACTGACCACTGTCTGCTGGTGGTACTAAATGGATCTCCACAATTGAATAGAGGCCTAAGTGTGTGGTAAATGCTCTGAATGGGTAAATGAATTTGCGGGTTAACTCGCCCTAAGAGCGTTTCAATAAGGCAAAATAATAAAAAACACCAACAGCACATATTTTTCTTTTGATATATTAAAAACAAAGTCCGGCTGAAGATCTTAACTCCCACATTCATCACTGCACGAAACACAGAGAAGCAGTCGAGGGTAACCCAAAGACGATTCAGCTTTATTTTCCTCTTATAGATTTGACTGTACACAGTTCATACCATTACACAGAAGGCATAAATGAATAAATTCAGTGCTCTCTTTTACATCTTTTTCAAAGACACATGGCAATAATAAATAGCGCTCATGAAACAAGACGATCAACACGTTTTCAAACTGTACAAAATTTACAACAATTAAGATGCAAACTTCTGAGGCAACACAGACTTGACGGCGGTGTTTGTATATAATTTAAATTTAGATTGCAGCCCACAAATGACACTGTAAATATCGTGTACATGTGAGGTACCAGTGACATATTTACTGGGTATCTTTCTGGCTTGTACAAGGGAAGAATACAGGAAGTAAAACGTACATGTAGGAGAACTTTAATAACCTGGCATATACTAAATAACTACTGATTGTTAAGAGTTAAACTGAATTTTTAAATCTCCAGCAGCAATAATGTAGAATAGATTTCTTTAAAACCATTGTATGTGTTATTCCCCAAAGTTATTTTGAAGTATATTAGAATTTCAAAATAAAAGATGCCACAACTTACATATTAATAAATATAATAAATAAAT
>OMNN01089964.1:0-16304 GCA_900302755.1 Chromis chromis
TTTTGCAGTAAAACAAAGTTTTAAAACTGGTGTTTGTGGCTGCGTTCTTACACTGGTGCACCAGTAGCAATGCATTTTATGTCAACCACCAATGATAAACCGAGGGAGCATCCGAGAAGGTTTCTGATGCCCCATACCCGTTCAAGGTTAAAGACCTGCTCCACCCCTACACCCCTTCCTGTACCCTCCATTCCACCAATGCAAACCTCCTGACCGTCCCCAGGACCAGGCACCGAACCTGGGGGGACAGAGCCTTCTCTGTTGCCGCCCCCTCCCCCTTTGGAACTCACTCCCACAACACATTCGCAACACTGTTGACCCTTCCACCTTCAAGACCAAATTAAAAACACACCTGTTCCGCAGTGTCTTCAACCTGTCACCTCACTAATCTCTGTATAACACATTTTTACATAACTTTAACTATGCATGTATTTTTTGCTTTTTCAACTGTGTTTGTTCTGTTTTCTTTTGCTTGATTTATTCTGTTTTCTTGTATTTGTTTTTAACATGTAAAGTGTCTTTGAGTTTCTGAAAAGTGCTCTATAAATAAAATGTATTATTATTAATATTATTATTATTAAGAGCTGCTCTGTCTTCCTTTAGGTCTTTGCTCCTCCAAACTGGACAGAAGGAATAGATCAGGAGCAGGTCATGAACGTGATGTCCACCTTCTACCCTGGTGTAAGACAGACACTGAATGATGTTACAATATGACTCTTCCTCAACATGCTCAAGCTTTTTTGACAGATGTGTTGCTCATTTGTTCAAGCCCAAAGATGCAGTGAAGAGAGATTTGATGATCAAGGAATATTTTGGAACTGGTGAAGACCGTGTGAAAAATAGAGATGGGTTGACTAAGATGATTGGAGATGTTATATTCAACATTCCAGCCATTAAAGTCGCTAATGCTCACAGAGGTAATTTGTATGCAAGATTATGAAAGTCTGTCTAGGAAGCAGTATTTAACATTAACTGTCACACATAATAAATATCAAACCTATTTTTCTACTAATAGATGCAGGTGCCGCTGTATACCTGTATGAGTACCAGCATCCTCCCTCATTCCTGCAGAAAAAAAGGCCTAGCTTTGTTGGGAGTGACCATGCAGATGAAATGTTTATGGTGTTGGGATTCTGCCTCACAACTACCCATGTCAAATTAAGTGGTAAGTGCAGACAGACCACCAGATACCTCGGCTGTCTTTATGATTTCTGGAGTGCAAAATGTTTGACCAGATTCTCATCACTTCAGATGCATGCACTATAGAGGAGGAACAGTTGAGCAGAACCATGATGAGCTACTGGGGCAACTTTGCTCGCACAGGGTAGGAGTTAGTGAACACTATAAGTTATAGTACACATGGAGATAACACAGACTTGTTTATAATTGTGTGTATGTGTGTGCAGGTGTCCTAATGGGGATGGCCTTACCCATTGGCCAAAGTATGGAGCCGAAGAGGAGTACCTGGCAATTGGATTAAAGGAGCAGGTAGTTGGTCGAGCCCTGAAGAAGGACCGGTTTGTGTTTATGACTCAGACCCTCCCAGAGAAGATCCAACAACATAATGACAGTATGGAGCACAGCAAGCTATAAAATGATCACATCTCTTCTCTCTTTACCATGTTTTTTTGAATCAATTATATTTAACCACAGTTAAGTCGGCCAAAATTGCCTTACACATACGGTGTTAAACCTGTGATATTAACAAATCAAAGCACTTTAATTTACTTTTTGTAGCGAATGCAAACTAATATTGTATACAACCCAGAAAAAATTGGAAATTACATAATGAACTTAAAAAGGCGTCCGATGGCAGTCATGGGGAGCTAAAACCTAGGGGGTACATTTTTCTCGGGACGGTGTCCATTAACATCATTTTGAAGGCAGATAGGTTTAGGGAATATTTACCTACTTATTGCTTTGTTAGCACATTTAGTATCTGGTAAACGACCTGGATTCTAATATTAAATAAAAATTTCAGACTAAAGAAGTTCATTTGTTTTTCTATATTGTGTACTACAATAACAGAGAAAAATGAGACCATCCTTTTAGGTGATAATAATTAAAAACAGCTGTACTGTATTAAAAAGTGATACACAGAAAAAAATTGTTTTAAAAATAAACAGATGTGACGAAAAGGTTTCTTTCTGGGGTTTTTTGTTTATTAATCAATTAATTTTTTTTATTTTTTATTGAGAAGCACACTTAAGCTGAAAAGCTTCCTGAAGTCTGATGTGAACAGTCCAGGAGGTCAAACTTAGTAGAACCCCTGCCCCAGCCTCAGGCCCTGCCTAGCCCCTTCTCTGTCTGTCTCTCTCTATCCCTGTCCCTCTTTTTCCTCTCTCTCTGTCGCTCGCTCTCTTTTTAAAATAATAATAACAATAATGCATTGGTTTTATATAGCGCTTTTCTAGACACTCAAAGATGCTTTACATTGTATTAGGGTAAGCTACGTATGTAGCCACAGCTGCCCTGGGGTAGACTGACAGAAGTGAGGCTGCCAATCTGCACCATCAGCCCCTCCGACCACCACCAACCACTCACTCTCACACTGCATTCACCCAGGCTTCCTGGTGTTCCCTCACGGTCTCCCATCCAGGTACTGACCAGGCCCTACCTTGCTTAGCTTCCAAGATCTGACGGGATTGGGCATCCACAAGGCGGTATGGCCATTAAAATGTTGTCATAGATACAATCAAATAGAGCAGAAACAACTGGTTTCGACCGCAGCGTCAACAAAAACAAATAGTTGTTACTGGAGAAACCTCACTTCTATAAGCATGAAGGAACAACTGAGGGTTTGTCATGTTGGTTTAGTCCTACTGCACTAAAAAAAAAGAGAATTGTTGAATCAACTTAAACAAGTTGCTTATAATTGATAAGCAAATGAGTTAAGTTTATTTAAAATGTAGTTAACATTACTGATGCCACTAGTTCAAGTTAAATCTACTCGAATCATTTTTAAAATGAGCATTGCCGCAAATTCATTATAGAGAAAGTCAACTTGAAGTTTCCAAGGTTTTCATCTTAAGTAAAGTTGTTAGCACCGTCGCCTCACAGCTAGAAGATCCCCGGTTTGCGTCCCAGCCTGGGCCTGGGATCTTTCCGTGTGGAGTTTGCATGTTATCCCTGTGCAGCGTGGGTTTTCACCGGGTTCTCCGGCTTCCGTAGGTGTGAATGTGAGTGTGCTTGGTTGTTTGTCTCTATGTGTGTGGCCCTGTGATAGACTGGCGACATGCCTTTGCCCTGAGTCGGCTGGGATAGACTCCAGCCCCCCGCAACCCTACAGCAGATTAAACGGCGTATAGGTGATGGATGGATAATTTTGTAATTAGACTAACTGTTCTTTTCTCTTTATTTACACTGCAATCCTAGAAGAAAACAAGTTGAGTTGCAGCAGACAAACTTCTTAGAAACATCGACATCACATCATTAATCGTCATCATCAGACATGGCTCCTGAATTTCAAACCGGCTCGCTCTGTAACTGTCTCTTTTATTCCGAAAACAGTTCAGTGAAATATGTTTCTGAAGACATTTGAGGCGAGACATAACCCATGCGGTTGCTGAATCTGTCTTCATTTTAGACTAACAATGATTAGTTTAAAGGTTTTTCGAAGGTTTCATTGATGCTTCTCGTTTTCATAAAGTAGCGGAGACCCCAACTTTATGCAGATGTGATGCATCGTCTATTGAAATGCAAATCGACGCTATAGATTGCACTGCAAGATGTGTCATATAGATAATGACTGGGAAGTGTTGAAGTGACGTATCATGTGGACACATACCAATAAATAAAGATGGGCAGGAAAAAATGGTGCTTGTTGTCCTCTTTGAGTTTAACCAATCAGCGTTGAAACCCACATTGGCCAATCAGACAAAAGTACCATAGAGAGGGAACTTTTTACCCCTGAAAGAGGCTTTAAGAGGCACTAAAATCAAGTTCCTGAAGTGGAAAGCAGCTTATTATTCACATATCAGAGACAGTATCAGATAATAGGGGAAAACACTTAACGCAGATTAAATGCTAATTACCATTAAACTATTGATCCATCCTGCATTAACAGATAGCTGTCCTCAATCAAAACTATAGTGTTCGGGCTTAGCTGCTTCTCACATCTGCAGCTAAACTTGGCAGTTCAGTGTGTGTGTGTGTGTGTTGTGTGTGCGTGCAGTCAGGAGTTCAAAAGGTTGTCGGGGAGGTTTTTTCACGGTGCAAATAGCTCCACGCCACTCCTCCAACACACACATACAGAGTTTCACCCTCCGACTCGGTGACTGAACCGAGCAGCAACCCAAGACACCATCCATCAGCATTCCACCTTTGCGTTTTACTTTTGTCGCTGCCTGCTGCTCGTATTTATAGCTCGGTAACGAAGGACAGAAAAAGCGGGAGGGGAAGGGGAAGGGGACAGGCCGATTGCATAATGCTGACGCTTGTTACCTCCAGCCGCTGCAGGTACTCGCTTTTCCAACTCCCCTTGCCTGCTGCTTTGCAATCTGCAGCCTCGGAGCCGAGATCCCGACGGCCGTCATCACTAAAGGTGATAATTTTATGGCCCCGCACTAAGTTATAAACACTCCAAATGATATATGCGAGACCTCCAGTACAATCAGTGCACACCGTACATTTCACGCGTCGAGGCCGAGGCGGAAAATAGCTCATCCCTGACACAGATAACAATGCAGCCATATGGTAGGAGGCCTGTTCTCTGAGGGGAAGAGATGAGCGATAGAAGTAGAGCCAGAGCGAGGAGCTACGAGCTACGGAGAGATTTCCATCCAGCTCGAGGGAGAAAAAGAAAGAGGCCTCGTTGGAGTGTCTGACAGATAGAGACTGTTTTCACGAGACATAATTAGCCAGAAGAAACAGGTTTTATTTTCATGTTTAAAACTCTCTCAGATTTTCAGAAGTGTTCCCGAGAGGTGACTTAGAGGAGTCTCATTATAACGGCAGCATGGGCCTTTTTATCTCTTCCTCCTGCTCAGCTGCAGCGTGAGACGTCGGCGGGGAACTGGAGAGGAGAACAACTTGCAAGTCTTTACAGTTTTTTATAGACGCCCGCCTTTGAACTCAGGAGACAGATGAAGGTGCAAAACACCAATAACATTAAGTGGCATCTTAATACGCAGAGAAAAGTAACAGGAGGACGTATAGAGGGAAGGTGTTGGTGTGGGAAAGTTGGTCAAACTGACAGATGATGGCAAAATTGTCTTGTTTTTGACCATCCATCCATTATCTATACACCGCTTAGTCCTCTGTAGGGTCGTGGGGGGCTGGAGCCTATCCCAGCCGACTCGGGTGAAGGCAGGGGACACCCTGGACAGGTCGCCAGTCTGGTTTTTGACCATTACACATCATATTATATGACCTGATCTGGAAATAAAAAGAGCTTATATAGTGTGAGTATCAACTCACTTAAAGCAAGTGTTCTGATTCATGATTATGTTTTGTCTTTTCAGGTTTCTCGACATTTTGCCCAATTAGCTTCCTGCCTGTGTTCCCCCGATCCAGTCAGTCCCTCCTTGCTGTTCTCAAAGAAGAACTTTATTTAGTTTGTTCCGAAAATGTTCTGAGAAAGTTTTGCAAAGTTCAAGTAATATTTTAATCTGGAAGTTTTCTTTTAGTAAAGTTCTTCAAAGATACTAAAAATGTTCCTAAAGCATTTTCCCAACGTCGCACTGAGGACGACCTTTCTTTTTTAATGTGTCACATTGTGGGAACGGTTTGGAAAGAAATACGTTCTCAAACATCCCCAGAACGTTACAGGCAAAATGTTCCACCTTTCTAAACTAACATAATAATAATAATCTAACCTTTATTGATCCCCTTGGGGAAATTCCTTCTCTGCATTTGACCCCTATTCAAAGTTAACCTTAACTATACATACTAGGAGCAGTGGGCTGCATGGTGCAGCGCCCGGGGAGCAGTCAGGGGTTAAGGGCCTTGCTCAAGGGCCCACAGTGGTGGTGACTGGGACAAGCGGTCGCTCTCACTTTCCCACCTCAACCTCTTGCAAGTCCAGGGGCTCGAGCCGGCGACTCTCCGGTTACAAGTTCGCTTCACAAACTGCGAGGCCACCACTGCCCCATCTTGTCTTGTCTTTTATCTTAATTCAGATCTATGCTGTTCAACAGCTTCAGCTTCTCTTAATGTCATTCCTATACGGTATAAGGAAGTAGCAAAACAGACAGAAGGAATTCATAATGTGGGATTTAATGAGCACACAAATATATTGTTTTCCAAAGCAAATACTTTGAAATTTATTGATTTAGTTAAATTTAGAACTGTAATGTTCAAAGCAAACAACAAGTGACTCCCCTACATTTGCTCGTAGCACCATGTAGAGGAGGTGTTTATCAATATGTGGGGACAGTCAAAATGTCAAAATGAGTACAACTATAAAACAATTTTAAAAAGAATACAAAAAAGATTGATTAAAAATTCTATCATGTGGAAAAGTAAACGTGTTCAGGAGTTTCTAAAGAGGTATGAAAGTAGAAGGTTTGATGTAAACAGGAAACAGTACAGATATGTAGTGGGTAGCTTTTAAGTTAAACTTCATCCTACTTGTTTTCAGACGTTATTCTAGATTTTGGATTTGGTTTGGTTGTTTCGTTTGCCTTTATGATACTGTGGCGTGTCTGAAATAAATGAATTGAATTGAAATGCTACCACACAAAAAGAACATTTATAGCGTTTAGACGTTTTAGGCATTTTTGACAACGTATATAAAGAGCTACTTCATCGTAAGCCCCCAGAGTGCTGTAAAAAGCAACATTTTAGAAACCTTTGATGGAGAAGCTGTAATGAGCAGAACTTTGGTAACTTCTGATGGTATAAAAACCACCTTTTTTAGTTAGAGCACCAAAGTGGCATTTTTGGGGCTTTTTACACCATTAAAAGCAGCATTTTAATTTAAAAATTAAGACGGTCCAGCGAAAAATAAAAGGCTGATACGTCACAAACAAACGCCATCCAGGAGAAAATACATAACCAGACTCTGCTACTCCAAGTACACAAACAGAAAGAGACAGAGCTTTTGTTGTTGTGTTGATATCTTTATAATGAAATTCATGAAGTATACACAATGCATTCTACACTATTACAATTTCCACACGTTGATAATGTTTTTTGTCGTCGGATGATAAAGCTACGTTTTGGCATTTAATTAACCAAACAGCAGTCAGACTGAGAAGCTCGGAGCCAGAAAATAAAAATAAAAAAAGGAGAAAAAAACATTAAAAACATAAAACATTGTGGATTAAACTGTAGCACGGCAGCAGGTAGGTGGGTACGAGTAACATTAGTTATAGTTACGGAGTAGAAAATCATAAACAAAACTTCAATATTCATTTTTTTAAATGTTCGTTATGTACAGCCCAGTGCCTTTAGAGGGATTTGTTTCGTTCGGATTCCACCTTCTACATTAGATAAGATGCAATTTACAGTAAGTTAATTTTAGAAGCTTCTTTTCTGTCTCATGGTGAAATAGGAATAAAACTGGAAAACTGTTGAACCCCTTTTTTGAGTCGGCTAAATATGAAAACACACACAAGCACTTTTTAAACTCCGCCCATCTCCTCTGGACTGATTTAGAGCGACGCTTTGACCTCTGATGACCTCACTCTGAAGCCCTGCGACACCGATCCACGCTGTGGGTGCAGAGTTACACTTGTGGTTGTTGACTGGCATCTTTATGTGTGTGACTTTTCCTGCCCCTGCATTCACAACACCATATATATATATATATACATATATGTGCCCACTTCAATATTTAAATCCTCTCAGCAACATCTGCTTCTGCCTCCCGAACACGTCGAACGCTCCGAGGCACGAATTTATCAAGGTGTTGGAAACGTTTCACAGGGATTTTCGCTCTGTGCTGGTTTTGATAAAGCCGATCAATTCCTGCTGATTTTTTTTGTGAGCTGTGAGATTTTTTTCTTTTTGTGCCGCCGTTATCCTGTTCCTGCTCGTCCCAGAGGTGCTCCGCTGAGCCGAGTGCAGGCAGCTGGAAAAAAATACAAGTTTCTGTCATGTTTCCGGAGCCGCCTCCAGACGACGCTTTATCACACGGCCATGGAGAGACGTAACAATGCTATCTGAGCCATTGCACTCCATTGTAGGCCAACAATCTGATCACCACCTGGTTCTAGTTGTGCACATAGGGTAGAAGATTTTAATGCCATTCCCATTCAGAAATCACAGTTTGTGATCAGTCATGTGTAGCTGTCGGCATCAGAAACTAAAATAAGGTCAACATTTAACCATCCAAACATTGAAATATGCCTTCTTTCACTCTTCTGTTCATTCTTGTGGCCTCCAGCTGGATTTAAACGTCTTTTAAGTTTCTCCCGTGACTTTCATAGCCGACTGTTGTTTTGTTTTCCAACGATCTGGCTCGTCTTGATTCCATCTTTCAGATCATATGTGACCTCGTCTGCACATATTGAAGTCAAGATTTCTGCTTTAAAGACCCCCTATGGCAAGTTTTTTCATATCCTAGAAGACACATCATGAGTGAAATAACAAGTCAACACCACAGCTGAGCATTGCCACCGTCTCAAAAATACAGATTCAGACTTTTGGGGTTTCTTTTGTGACAACGTAAGAAACCCCAAAAGTCTGAATCTGTGTTTTTGAGATGGTGGAAATGCTATTTAATGGAAAAATCCTGTTAACTTGCAGAGTGGGACTTTCTGTATCCCTTTATCTTCATCAGAATTTGCGTCTGGCTCTAACGTGTGGCTGAATTACTTCAATTCTACTTGACGTTGTGTAGCATAGAGTAGGTGTGCTCGAGCTGCAGCGAGGGGGCTGTAGAATGAGGTGGAGACTTCACGGATCCACACGTTCTAAAGGAAGCAACAGTGTAGAGTCACATTTCGGCCATCTTCAGGCAGGAATGGATTATTTTCATGGAAACACTTCGATAGAAGAGATTTTAGGGGTTTAATCGACCAATAAAGAGGCCACTGTTCCGTTTTCTACCTCGACTTTTATATAAATATAATGCATCTCCGTTATAGTTTAGTGTTAAAAGTCTGACTGTATTGTAAACACAGCATTAAACCTGACCCTGCCAGTCAAAGGTGAAAGGTCGCAGAGCAGCTGGTGCCGGGAAAAGGATGAGGCGGGTTTAACGGGTGTGTAGAAGGAATTACAACTTTCAGTATGTGTGTGTTTTCCCATTAAACGTCCCCTTGTGTTTGGTTTCTAACAACATGTTTGGGTTTCAACAACGCTCTAGTATATATAAACTGTAAAACACGCCGAGGTTTGCAGGGTTTTGAGCTTTTTCTTTTAGTTTCTTTGTGCTGGAAGATCCAAACCAAGCAAACCTCGAGCATGTCTGAAATTTTGACGTGAGGAAAGTTACGCCGCCACTGCTGCTTGTGACAACAGCTTTTAAGCTTCTGTTTTTACCATAAATTACATATTCATATCCGCCAGTATCATCTTTATCGACCTTCAGATCAAGGCTTTGTCAGCAAACTTCTCTTTAGCATCATTCATATACACATTTTGAACATTAAAAGGAAACTAGACAACCAGGAAAAACATCTTTTTTTCCCTTTACATGCATGCACACACTCGTAACCTTAGTGCTTTTTTCTTTCCCTTGGACTTTCACGCGCTCTCTCTGCCGCTTTCTCCTATACACACAGTTTACACGACACGTTTTCAGTCAATTATTTATGCATTCGGACAGTTTTCTCCCAAACAGTCTCACAAACACATACACCTCACAGTCAACACAACAAAACAAAAACCAAAAAAAAGAAAAAACATGCGCACTTACGCACACATCCTCTTTACATGAGCACATTCATGAACATACATAGAAAAAGAAAGGTATTGTTCAAACGTAAATTAGAAAAAGCTCAGTTTTGAAAAGGCGTCTATTAGCTCTCGTACCTAAAACAAACAAAAAATTAAACAATAAATGTACAGGGACTGGTTGTTTTGTGCCAGTAGTTTAGAGGGGGAGCACACAGAGCGGTAAGGAAGGACGGAGTGTTTTCTTCTCTATCCCGTGAGGACAGCTGCAGTTCTGATGTCCTTACCTTCCTTCTGTGGGTCTTTAATATCAGCAGTACAAAGACAGAAATCAATGATGCATTTCTCTTGTTGTTTTGTGTCTTTCTGTGACCGGTGGAAGCACGTCGTCTCTGTAGGGGGAACTTCATCTTCTGTTTTCGACCCCTTCTCATCAGCATTGGTCGGCTGTAGTCATTCGGGGTGGAGAGGAGGGGGGGGATTCGTGTCGGGTCGTTTAGATCAGGTGGGAAACACGAGGGCATTTTTTTATTTTTGATAAGAGTAACACAAGTCTGTAGCAAAGGTGATCCTGGGATTTAACGGTTAATGTTAAAAGTTACGGCCCGGTGGGGTCCAGAGGTTTCAGCGTGATGAGTTGCACTGAGCTCCACACGTAGGTCGGGTTAAAACTGGCTGGATGTGGGGGGTTATTAGGTTAGGTGGTCTCCTTGCCCTGGGTCCCGGTGACCGTCTTGATGGAGCTGAGCGTTCGGTTGAACCAGGTCTTCTTGGCGGCCTGCACCTCGTTGAGAGCCAGACCCAGATGGTGCTCGAGGTCCTGATTGAAGAAAAAAAAAGAAAGAAAGAAAAATCACTATGAGTCATTCCATGGAAACTCACCTAGGGCCTCCCTGTTGGGTCATGGATATTCTTTAAAAAAAAAATCATGTAGATCACTTCAGCGATTCTTATAAAGCAACTTTAAAGCCTCGCCAGTTGCAATTGGAACTTTAATAGTTTATTTCCTGAACTAATGACAACATAGCTCAACAGCTACCATACAGTCATGTAAAACCTTGAAATCAACATGATACAAATATTTACCTGAGAATTAAAGCCACTGAAAACTATGAAAAATGTGTCATTTTCATAAAATGTTTAAATAATGGAGTAATATAACATCTTTAATTTTTAGTATGTTTTCAATGGATATGAAGACATTCCCTTCAAAAAGTTTCAAAGAAATCAAAGCAATCCTTCCAGAAAAAAATACTGTTAAAATGTCCTAAAAAGCCTCACCAGTTGCTTATTTTTCACAGGATTTGGCAGATTTTTTTTTTTTTACTGAATATCCCAGAAATCTCAAGAAAAAGTTGGAACTTGTAATCATGTCAATAGCTTATGCTGTTTTTTTTGTTTTTTTTTACAGAAATTAAATTAATATCAATCTATGGTGGTTTAGCCATAACCACCGTGAACTCTCACATGCATTGACCTCTAAATCCAACACACTGTTGTTGCAACATGCTGGCGCAATATTGACATTGATATTGAATGAATGTGGATATTGTGTAGTGTTTATGTGTTGTGCTCTCTATCTCGTTACATGTTATGTAATGACAATAAAGGCATTCTAATTCTAATAATTTATCATCAAAACGAAAAATCTTTCATTTTCAAAAATTCATATCTCCATAAAATTAGCTTTGGAGTGGGAAAATCCAATTTTTAGGACATTTTAACTGTATCTTTTTTTCAGGAAGGATGGTTTTGATTTCTTTGAAACTGTTTGAAGGCAATGTTTTCATATCTGTTGAAAACATTGTTATATTACTCCATTTTATGAATCAATGGCTTTAACATCACATTTGGTGGCTTTAATTGTCAGGTAAATATTTGTATTATGTTGATTTCAAGGTTTTATATGTCTGTATGGTAGCTGTTGAGCTATTTTCTCATTAGTTCAGGAAATAAACAATTCAAGTTCTAATTGCAACTGGTGAGGCTTTAAAAGAATCGCCGAAGTTATCAAATTTAACACCGAGGGCTGATTTTCAAAAATTCATAACTCAAAAGTATGGTATTGTCCATATGGTGTGTTTATTTTGTTTATGTTATGTTATGTTATGTTATGTTATGTTATGTTATGTTATGTTGTGTTATGTTATGTTATGTTATGTTATGTTATGTTATGTTATGTTATGTTATGTTATGTTATGTTATGGTATGGTATGGTATGGTATGGTATGGTATGGTATGGTATGGTATGGTATGACCTCAGCTGGGAGGCCCTAGGTGAGTTGGCGTGGAATGACTCCTATGAATGTCAGTCAGAACAATGAGTCAAAAAAAAACAGTCTGCCAAAAAACTAACAAACATCTATTTTTTGCCTCTCCTCAATCGGCAGCTTGAGGGATGTCATTAATCATAAAATCCTCCTCCAAGATGAAATCCTTCCTCTTTGACATCGTTCCCAAAAAACTCCTCACACGGCTCTTTGTTGCAGTCAGAAAATAGTTCAGTCTTCAAAAGCACCATGATTTAGCCTCTATCTAAGCAGCCAACCTGACCTAAATCACAGTAAATGACAGTAGCAAGTATTATTTTAAAACACAGTTGTGTTTCAAAGCACCCCACTATAATGAAACTCCTCTTTTCTAATTCTGCCTCAGACACTGTTGATCACAGCAGCGTCTTCACTCAATAAGGTAATTAAGCTGAGCCCAATAATAACGCTTCCAATTTCTTTAACCACATCTTGTTAGTAGTAAATTCTCTGTTTTGATTTGTTGGGCCTCGGCTGCCCTGACATGTACTTACTGTTATGCTTGCTGATAAAGCTGTAGAAATATGGCCTCCCTTTTTCATTCCTATGCAGGTGATACACTGTGGTTCATACAAGCAGCTGAGATAATAGGAAATAAATATCCCTCAACATCCCATATCTAAATAACTGGAGCGACTGGGAATGGATCTCCTGTTCCATTATAAAGTGAACAGCATCCCTCCAGTGAAATTATCTCTGGTATGTTCCTAGTCGTGTTGAACATGATGTTGCTGCAGTACAGGCTAGTATGTGGGCGACAGAGTAATCTCCAGCACTTCTGTGGCCACAGAGCATCTCACATTTTAACACCCTGCAGTATGATTTGGGTCAAAGCTGTGCATTAGTGTTACCTGGATTTTGCACTCAGCCTCCACAAGCTGCAGTTTGGTCTGGGCCAGTTCCAGCTCCATCTCCCTCAGCTGGTTCTTCAGACCCTCCTTCTCCTCGTCCATCTCCTCGGATCCCCCTGCAGGTGCCGTGGTGACGGCGGCCCGAACGCGACCCTCTTTGTTGAAGAGGCTGCTGCACTTCTCACAGCCTTCAACTTTGGACTGCAGAACGAGACAGAAAGAAAGAATAGAAAATGTTAAAAAGGACAAAAATGAGGTAATGACTGACCTTTTCAATTTTTTTTAATTTTAAAACTGTGCTTCTCGCAACGTTTCTGTTTAAGCTGGACCAGGGTAAAAAACACAGACACCATCTTGCAGTTGTATAAACCAACCAACCCAGTTACATCCACGTCTGTCCAGACTCATTTAATATGCACCAATCAGGCGTAACATTATGACCACCTGCCTAATATTGTGTCGGTCCCCCTTATGTGGTCAAAAATGCTCTGAACCATTGGGCATGGACAAGAGGACCTCTCAGGGTGTCCTATGGGGTCTGGCACCAGGAAGTTGGCTGTGGATCCTTTGGGTACTCTGGCTTGTGCAGTGGGGCCTCTGTCAATCCAACTTGTTCCACTGCATCCTGTTGATGCTTGATCAGAATGGAGTCTAGGAAGTTTGGAGGTCAAATCAACATCTTGGGCCATTGTCATGTTCCTCAACATGTTCCTGATTGTTTGATGTTGTTGCCATGTGGTGGGGTGTATTTTCCTGCGGGGGTAGGCCAGTGACATTCGGATTACCATTTGCATGATGGATTGTCCTTGTTCAGGGACAATGTTTATTTGGGTGTCTAAGTCTCATCAACACGGATGGCGAACTCCAAGTTTTTCCAGCCGAACACCACATAGTACCAATATGATCAATGTTATTCACTTCACCTGTCAATGGTCATAAGGTTGTAGCTGATCGGTGTCGATGTAAATGATGCATAATTTGGAATAAACCTGTCGTATTATGGATTTTTTAAATTCTTCTGTCTCCTTCATACAGCTTGTTCATTCGCTTCTTTCTTTAGTTTTCCATATGACCATATAAACTCATCTTCATCACCTCTCCACTTTTAGTTTAAACATTTTTACTTTCTTTACTGCTAAGAAAGAATTTTAATTCTTGACCCCTCCAGGTAGCTGTGTTTACCCCATAGATTCTGCATTCCTTCATTGTGCTCTTATGCCGTTAACTGGTCTTATCCTTCATTTAGCTCCCTCATTTCTTACTATCCTTGATCCCAGTCTTGATCCCTCTATCTCACAGTCTTCATCCCCATCCATCCCTGCTATCCCTCCCTCATCCGCCCTTCCCTCCTTTCATCCTCTAAGCTGGTGTTAGATGTGCCAGGCTGGTTAGCAGCAGGTTAGATGATCAGATAGTCAAGACTTAGCTTTTCCTTCCCACTGACTGGTGAATAAATGTGCATGTGCAGTCAAATACTTCGAAGGAATTCAGCCGAATAAAGGTTTTGTGACCCCAGTGCTTTGTTAAGAACTGGAAGGCAAACAATTAAACCCAGTAATTGGCACAGTAAAACTCAAGAGGACAAAAGACTTCCTGTTCTATTTATGACCTTTGAACTCGGTTTGTGACTCCTGCTCGCTGCATGGTAACCAAAGGATAAAAGTATGTCAACAGTGATTGTTCTCAGACAAGAGAGAGGACCGAGACAGGAAGGGATGAAGAATGAACATCACTATGGGACTGTGGGGAATGGAAAATGAGAAACAGAAAGATGGACTCATACACATCCATGTGTGGCGAACACTGGGAGTGTTTGGGTTTCATTGGAGAAGATAGGGGGAAGATTGACGAAGCTTGCAGAGGAAAGCTTCAACAACGTCGACGAGATAGAAAAAGAGAGGAGTAGATGAATTGTTTTCACGTGTAGAGAAAAAGCAGGGGAGGCAGGGTTATCTGAGTCCTTGAAAGCAATTTCCCAGAACAGAATGAGATATAGATGGAGAGACAGAAAGAGAGGGAGGTATAGATAGGAGCAGGACAGCTAAATGGGGACAGTGTATAAGCACTTGAGACATCGGGTTCATCTGTGGATCTCTGTCATATGACCTCAAATCTTTATATTCAGTGCCAGGAAATTGCAAACTTTTTCGCTCTTGTGGCCTGGACATTTAGTGTTGTTCAATCCCCTGCTTCTGCTTTGTTGCAGGTGTCAGACTTTCTGTAAGTGAAATCCATGTATGAAATATGAGCTTTATGAATCTGGGATGATGCACATCAGTGGCATGTCAGCAGTATATTATCTGACATTTGTACTTTATGACCTTGGGCTGGCTTGTCTTCCCTGAGCCCTGAGCCTGGGGAGGCAGGCATTATTTGTTCTGAACCAGCAGTGGGAATGTGTGAAAACAGGGTTAGTTGGTGTTATCCGTAGAGCAAAATAGGCAGAGGTGAGGATACAGTTTCTCTGGCTCAGCTCTATCCCACAGCGTGAGCTTGTTTGATTGGCGATGCACTTTCTCTTTCTTTATCTCTGCTTATCTGTGTTTATCTGCTTCGGCAAGGCAGAAAGGACAAGCAGGTTACTGCTACTGTAGCCCGCTGTTTATGCTACTTGCCAAAGATGGTGTGTGGATGTGTATGGTTATATAAAAGTACATTGGAGCTACATTGCAATACTATGTGTCAAAAATATACGAAAAGCTTTTAAGACATTTTGGGAAATAAGCCTTTCCACTCTCTTGCTGCTAGCTGCCGACATGGCAACCTCAAGGCGATGACAAGATTTCACAGAGTTATTGGCCCAGACAAGAAGTAATTCCAGCACATATCACCTCAGCGGACCACAACATGTCATTTTTACAACCAGGGTTTTGCAAGGATTTACACAAAAGATATAGTGTGATAATTTGTTAGCTTTAAAGGTGCCGGTTGGCAGATTTTTGTTTAATTTTGCAAAGTGCCAGGCTAGCTTTTCCTCTCTGCTTCCAGTGTTGAAGCTAAGCAAACATTGTGCTTATCTAACTAACTCGACACAAGAATATGAATGAATGTGTTTCCGGAAATGTCAAAATGTTTGTTTAAAGGCCTGCATTTTCAGTGCCTAGAAGTGCCACTTTATTTAAATGTTTTAAAATTTCCTAAAAAAAAATACAGAGAAATTAGAAAATCATCATAACTGAGGCAGTAGATCGACAATGTTTGGAGTTCTTACTTAAAAATTCAGCTCTTTTCATCACACCTCGATTGTTCCATCTTTTTCAGAAATGGTGACATAAACCTCAGATGATTAATGCTACTGCTCGAAGATTGTCAGTTTAAAAGCATCCACGTACATTGTGTTAAACCTCTGCTTGTGTTTTTT
>OMNN01089965.1:0-24643 GCA_900302755.1 Chromis chromis
GCCATCAACCCCGCTACCCTTCTCACTCATGGTAGCAAAAACATTAATAAAACCCCAAACTCCCATAATGCATTGCAGCACAACAGTCCCGTACAAGCGACCAGCTCTGCGATCGCTACAATATCTTTAACTGAAAAATACAATGTTTGTGGTGTTGCCTGTGTACTTTACTTTTGCGAGGCAGTTCTTGCATAGGGCGTAGTCTTTGTCCAGCTTGCTTGTTCCCTCAATGTTGCCAAAGCCGAAATGGGTCCACACTTTGGACTTAAACGTGGATGGGGCGTCTCTTACGGTAGCGTTGCTGTCCTCCATTATACCTGTACAAACTCTACTTCGGCCGATTCATTTCCACTCAAGTCTCCCTTATTGATGTGATAAACGCCACTGTGTGGAGTCATTAAGTAGTGACACTGGGGAAATGGCAGCTGGCAGGGGAATCTGGCAGGGTTTAGAGCGCCTTATTAGAGCGCCTTATTATATTAATTAAAGTATCAATATTTGGCACCAGCGTATCGATACTCATATTGCACGAGGAGGGACGACGATATATCGCTGTATTGATATTTTTTCCTACCCCTACTTAAGATAGAAACTTGTCCTAGGGTGAGCCCCAGAGAAAAGGTCTTTATGAGTTCAAATTGGTTTTATCTCTGGCCAACATTAGTGTTCAGCAAGTTTGATGACAGTCAGCATCAGCACATCAGTTGATTATCTTACCACAGAAATTTGGCACGATGGTGATTCTAGTGGAAAGGGATCGTCTTCGGGGGGACATGAGTATCCACCACACATTTTCATAGTCATATTTAGCCTGCAGACTGAGTCACTGTCGTGCTGTTTGGTTGGGTTTATTCTTATGTATCCGGCAGCTTGTCATGAGATTGGTGCATGATTATCTCGGTTCAGTGTGGTTATTGTTTGTCAGTGACTCTGTCGATTTGGTAGAAGACTGAGGCTCCTGTGATCCACCACTTGTTTATTGCTGCTGCTAAGAGGGGAAAGCCCGCACTCCTCCTTCATTATTCTCCTCTCTGTCCTCACACTGTGAATAAATTTCCTGCTCCTCACTGCAGTCGGATGAGAGAGAAAACACAGAAGGAAAGCAGGGGAGAGAAAGAAAAGGGCAGAGAGTGAAATATATTTTCAAGTGACAGACTCGAGCTGAATGCCAGACTGGCACTTTGTCTTCCAAGGAGAGGCTGGATTTATTGCCCGTTGTGTCCGATGTGCCATTCCAACACAGTTATTTTTATGGTTGTTTTGCAGGGAAGCAATTAGATGGCATTAATTCCTCTGGGAGTACGCTAAATTGGGTTAAAAAAAAAAAAGAAGAGGTAAGCAGCTGCTTAGATGTTTACTACTCTTTATTTAAATACCCTCTCCTGTCATTATTTTATCCAATAAAAACTAATTTCTGTGTATCTAGTTATGTATTCAGAAGTTTTGTCATGAAAGTATTAGGGCTGTTCCGAACAGCAATTGCCGTTCGTCAAATATTCAGGTCCAACTAATGAGGATTTTCTGAATATTCGACTCGAGCGGTAGTGGCGCCAGTATTCAAATCTCTTTCGAACTTTTTGTATCATGACTAAAAGTTACCGTCTGAGCTTCATCATGGCAACAGTAGGCTACACAAGTAATTGGCAATGCTAACTGTAGCTTTATATGAAAAAAACCCAGCAGTTACTACTTACAGCATTCAGGTGACTTTTCATGCTTGTTGTACTCCCATGGTAGGATAGTTTTAAATTGCAAAGTTGGCACACTGCCTTTGTCCTGTCTTCACTTATTTTGAAGTGTTCCCAAACAGCTGAGGTCTTCGGCATTTTGTCTTCCGTTGTTTACAAACGCCGGCGAAGTGAAGTGTGACGTCAGAGATGGTGGGGTCGGCAGGTCCATATCGGCGGGGGGTTCGAATCTCAAATTTATTATTCGTCGGAATATTCGAATATTCAAATATTCAAATATTTGGGTCCAGCCCTAGAAAGTATTGCATTCCCTTAAATTGGCTTAAATGTAACTCTTTATCATTGGCTCACTTGAAATCTATTACGTCTCTGCCTCTACTGCTTAGCCCTCCACACTCGCTGCAGCTTGAGCACACCAGCTCTCCTACGACTCCGCTCCAACACTGTAAACAACTGTATGTCACACAATGGCAAGTTATTTCTAGTACTGAAATAATTCAACCATACATGTTTGAACTAGAAACTGATTCAGAATAATGATACAGAAATCTGCATTTTTTTCAGATTGTTATGGATATACTGCAGTTTTAAGGTGGAAAGGCTCCGTTACGACATTGACTTCTTATTTCACTAATAATATGTCTTTTAGCATATGAATGAAACACCATATGAACATGTGGACAAGGTAAAATAACTTGATTTTCACTGGAGGGTGTCTTTAATCTGCCTCTTGTGATCCCCCTATCCTTATGAAAGTACAATACAGAACTGCAAGTGCACCTTTTCAAGTAACCCTGATTCAAAAAGGTTCCATCTGGATCTGAAAGTTTAATCTGAAACAGAATGATTTGGAAATCATATTGTTTGTGATCCAGATTCAGGTAATCCATCATTCTTTCGGATTTTCAACACAACATTTTATTGGATCACCCTGATCCAGATACAAACTTTTCTAGATTACCAAATATGAGTTAGGAGTGTTCAAATTAGGACGACATATCACAATGTAGGATACTTGTAATGTAAAGAGCAACAGGTAGGGTAAGAAGCATGGGGCCACTTTAAGTGTTTTTGTCTGAAGACAGACACTAAAATCCCTTTCCATTTTCAGTTTCTTTGTCTGACCCACAACAAATAAATACAAAAAAGTAATATGCATTATTCACAAACACGTTGTGGATATTTTGAACAAGTGTTTTAAATCACAAAAAGGCTAAATATCCAATAGTTAACATAAAGGCCTTACAAAGTTCTTATTTTGTGGAGAGACCAGCTTTCTAAACAATTACAAAATCGTCTCTGGTGATTAATAGTGATGAATGACAGTTAAGCTTTAATATGTCATTTAGAAGATTATTTTGTTTTTATACTGAACTTAAATGGTTTAACAACGCTGTATTATTAATGTAATTATTTCAAGTTTTATTACTTTTTTTCTGAAATTCAGGCTTTTGAAGAGATCATGACATTCCAGTTTGTTTGTTTTTTTCGGATGACAGGTATCCAAGTCCTACAAAAAAGTTTCAAAAGACAACATCGAGACTGGATCTGACTTCAGAATCTTTTTTTCTTCTTTTGAGCAACAACATTTTAAAGATTTGAGCCAGTCTTACATCCAAAATCCAGTCAGATTACTTCTGAATAAATGGGCCTTGGATGTCAGAATGTTCCCTTTTCTGATATCTTTGGAATTCAACTCTCCTGTTGATTGATGTTTGCGTCTGCTTATGTCATTTCTCACATGGAGGCAGTGAAATCTTCCCAGTGATATATAAACCGTGTTTGGTGATTTATAGGCAGTCTGCAAGTCGAGAAAGAGACCTGAATGCTTTGAGCATGTGGAGGACAGGTGAAGATTCTTACTTCTGGCTTTTCGGGCTGACTTTGATTATTATGCTCCATGATAAAAGCAGCGTCCAGTCGCCGACACTCTGTCCTCCCACCGCTCTCCATTAAGATCGACGGGGCGACTCTGACAGCGCTGCTCCGAGCCTCCGCGAATCCCTTTTTCAGCGACCGGCCTGCCTGACATCAGTGCAATAGAAGCCGTTATTCGTCCTGACCATGAAAGAGACACACTGTTTGTGTGAGTCATCTGTAGACCTAGCTGTGTGTCAGGCTGATGCAAAAAAAATAAAAGAGAGGTCCCTGCCTCCCAGACCAGCGTGCTAATCAGTGGAAGGATGTCAACTGTAGAGAAAGCAGCGTGATGTGAAAACCTTGAACAGAGGGATGAGTTCAGTCGTGTTTGTTGTGCGCTGCAGCCGAGCTCTGTGCTGTGGGTCTTTCTTCAGCATGTTTCATCCTATCGATCCAACAGTCGAGCTGGAAGTGTATTGAATTTATGGCCTGAATTAGAGCTCCTTTAGTGTGTCTTCTTTTTCTTTTTTTATTTCTGCTGCTCATTATCACATTTGATTTTCTTATTATTGATGTAATCTTTCACTGTCACACTCAGTTAAGAGTTATAATCCAAAGCGGCCTTTACACACTCTCATCTTTTATGAATCTGCAGTCATTCTGCTTTTATTTAATGGGTTTTGATGATTCTATAATGTCTTTTCTGTCTCTTGTCGTGAACAGATTATAGATAATGGGCTGTGTGCAATGCAAGGATAAGGAGGCAACCAAACTCACAGACGACCGAGACACCAGCATCTCCCAGGGAGCCGGGTACCGCTATGGGGCCGATCCCACGCCGCAGCACTACCCCAACTTCGGGGTCACCGCCATCCCCAACTACAACAACTTTCACGCCCCTGTCGGGCAGGGGATGACCGTCTTCGGAGGGGTCAGCACTTCCTCTCACACTGGAACACTGAGGACTCGTGGTGGGACGGGTAAGTGGACCTGAGAATATACCTGGTCATGATGGGAAATGTGTGAAAACCACTGGAAGTTTTATTCCTGCTTGCGCTTACTGCTCATATATAATACATCCAACATACAATACTGATGTGTTTTTAAAAACTTGAATGTTAAACGGCAAACAGAGTCGTGATGGATGAGAATGAATTATATAAAATCAAGGCTGTTTTTATTAAATAGGGATTCATTCTTTAAAACATCAGTTCTGTTTTAATCCAGTCATTTATATCTCTTTCAGAACAATTCAGTTTAACTCTGTGGTAACTTCAGTGTCAGTTATCTTTCTCTCTCTCGGTTGAATAACGGCAGCACAGACTGCTGTTTGTTTAATCCAGATCTAATTAGAATTAGATTCATGTCCAGATCACAATGCCAGCAGACAAAGCAAGGCAGTCCACATGCTTTTCCCCATAGCTGCCTACTATACTTGCTCTTGTCTGAGGGGGATCCCATTTTCTGTGGCTATTGTGGGGTCTCCAGCCAGTTGGATGCACCTGTAGTACTGTCATGGAAAAAAACAAGTATATTTCATGAAAACTGTTGACTTTTTCAACATATTTAAACAAAAAACACTTAATCATCTTTGAAGATTAAACAAGCCTATTAATAACTCAAACAACACATAAATGACACATAAAATTTACCTTACTTTTGCAAAGAATTCTTTCCATCAATTCGTACTGCCTGGGGTTGACTCGAACTCAAATCACACATGTACATTGACTTTGTATCATTCACGCTGCCTTTAAAATCTCAACTGAACATAGTACGAGTGAGTCAAAACACCCTGTTAAGTGAAATGATTGAAAATGCTTGTAGGTTTTCCGTCAGATAACAGAAAAGTGCCGTCTTTGTATTTACAGTCCTTCTATGTCATGCTGTAGCCTCCCAGACAAGATAGTGGTAAGACATGATGGTGTTGTGGATTTATGTGGACTCAAAAATAGACAGAATAACCTTTCCATCTATCGCAGGTTGCTCTCAGGTCATGTCATGGACAGCCGTGATCTTATTAGTTGCAAATTGGAAGGTCAATGCCAAACAAAGTCAAAGTTGAAACTAATTGAACTTTCACAGCGAGTGAGGCATGGAATCCAACAAAATGTAGCAACAAAGTTTTGTGTCTTTGCAACAAGAGAACAATGATTCACTGTGGTGCAAAGGAATTCTGCAATTGATCATGTGTAGAGAATTGAGATCTTCAAATTTTGAACTCTATCTGGAACAGACCTGTGGAAAACCTGCCCAAATCTGACATGCATAAACTTAACCATCAAAAATGAGACATCTGATCCAATGTTAAATTTGATTGCTTATTCTACAAAAGTGGGTGTTACCTGTACAAAAAATGGTGACTTTACATACTATAGATATTTTACTACTAGAATTTTTATTTTGTTTTCTATTCGTCTCCTATCTGCTCTTAGTAAACACAGCCTGCAGTTCAACCTAGTTTGCAGAAAAGGCTTGTCACATGACTGTTGGCTGCATTTTTTGACAGACAATATGCCTTTCATATCCACCAACAGGTTTTTGAGGTTCAGAGGGTTAACAAGCATCTGTAGTGGGAACAAGCAGCAACAGAAGTAGAAGAATATTACATATTCACAGTAAAATGCGGCCCGATGCAACCTAATTTGATTTACTTGAATTTGAACCCACTGCGACTCAACCCAGTGAAGTTCTCTAATAGAAAGCCCTAAAAAGTCAATATGTTTAACCAACTACATTGCATGGCATGTCTTTGTGCAACACTTTGAAGCACAAGTGTTTATATACTACCTTTTCCAAGTCTAATTGGCTACAAAAGAAGCCAGCACAAAAGGTCTGCTGTCATGGTTGGATCCCACCGCCTCCATGTTCTCTCTCCGGGAACTCTGGATATTTTCTTCATAGCATTGATGCGCTGCACAAGTGGGAGTAACTTTGCACATTTCTCCGCTGCCCCCTGATTCTGCAGTCAATGTGGGGTTGCTGTTCGACAATAAAACAAGCACTTCTTTTGAAGCATAGTGAGGCTTTGATAGTTAGGCTTAGACCAGGCAGTTTGATCCCTGGAGGGAAAAAACAAAGAGCAGTGCTTTCCCAACTCTTATTACCACCACTGCTGTGACGTGGGGCCTTTACATCCAACTGCTCCGTGGCCCACAGATCAAACCATGGTTGTGCTGGTCAGCTTCCAGGTGTGAATATGCATGACTAAAAAGGAGAGCATTAAACTCCCTGAAACTAGCCCAATTAAAATGGTTGCTACAGAAGTAAAGATCAAATCCTAGGTCACCAAAGCCTTTCACCTCCCGAGCAATCCAGTTGTAGCAAGAGTGAAGGCAGAAATAGAAAATGCTGCTGAGAGATGGACAGTATTTTGAAAAGAACAAGCAACAAAGAGAGGGGGAAGGATTAATTTGAAGGGTATTTCTTTGATAAATTAGTTTTTATTGTTTGACAGAAAAGGGAAAATATATCTTCAACACAGCCTGAAGTGTGAAGGTCATTTCTTTTTTATTTCGTTCCCACACAGATACAGCGCTCTGCTCGCCCGGCGGTAGTTGTGTGAGAACACTCGATTACAGCTGCCCACACACATACACCTCCGTATACAAAAGCACAAACTATGAGGGATTCTTTGTGCAGTTAAAGACTTCCCATGACATCCCAAAATCCTGACAATCCTCACCTCGCAGCCGCCGCTACAGCTCCCCTCCCGACCCCAGCCCGGCCCTGTCAGGAACGTCCGGCTGGCATTAGCGCGGGGCTTTGTCCGCCGGGCTCATTGTTTAGGTAGGGAATATTCCTACTCAGGATATCCTTTATATTTGACTGAGCCCAGGCCGCTGTGCAGAGGAACTCAGCGTTTCCACTCAACTTAGCAGGAGACCTCTCCCTCAAAGTGTGGATTATTTTCCGCACTGTATAATCCAAATCCACACAGTGTGCAGAAGAGCAGAGAGGGGTTTAGCTTTTTAATTTTCTCCTGGTGGGAAAATTTGGACATAAGCTGCCCTTCTCTTTCAACCTCTGTTATAACACAGCTGCCCGGTTTGTTTGACTAACAGCCCCAATCACCCCCCTTCAGTCACACTGCGGTGGCAGCCAAACTGGCATCAGACGTCGTATTGATTATCAGTTGATCTTTTGCTGATGTCATTTCCCCAAATGGAAACTCACAGCCAGTCCTTATGTAACTAATTGAGTGGCATCCCAGCAGACAACTCTGGGATGAATCGATAAACCAGTTTATACCTCGCACCCACCTCTGCTGACCTAATGGAACATCCAAACGCTGCAAACCACAGCTGTAATGCAGAGAGCGTTTCAGTCAGACGCTCGCTTTAACAGTCTGCTCTCCCCTCTCTTTGTTTGTTATCACACAAATAGCAGCAAGTCCTTTCTATCTGCAGCCCGATCAGCCGGAGCCTCACGCAACCTCTTCATATCAATACTGCTTCCTAAGAAAGCCTCAGTCTGCTGAGAGTCTCTGATGTGAAGTGACTTGAATTAATGCGATCAAGCGTAGAGTGTAAGTGGACTTTGAAGAAGTGCCCATTCAACTTCCATTTGTCAGACTCGCAGCAGCATGAAACTGTTTAACAGCTGCAGTCATCTCAGACTTCAGTAAACTTTATGATGAAGCAAAGACAAATTAAGCCAACTGAAGATGGTTCAAAGTAGAGATTCAAGCTTTTAAATGATGAATTCAGTTTATTACAATTTGGCTCCGTCATTATTATTGATAATAGCAACATTATGTTCACTGACTTGGAGTTTCTGAAATGGTGCAAGAAACCAGATTTACTTGGAAATAAAAAGGAAATCTTAACCCAGAGTGTGTGTCGTAAGCATCCTTCCCAGTTTGCAAACCAACTTCCTTGTTCAACTTTGACCTACTATACTTGGAAACTATGTGCACACATGTTGGCAAAGTGATATATTGCATTTAGGACTGCTTAACTGCAATTTAACCACAATATAGTGGGTTCGATCAGCTCGATAAACTGTTGGATAGACTGAAAATTATTCTTTCCATATTGTTCTTAAAAGTAATATTGGCTACATCTGGTGATCAAGTAGTCAGCTGACATCATCCTTTAACTCTCTGAACCCCAAGCAATGTCTGTTTGTTTGTTTTTTTGTTATTTATGTGCTCCTGTCACATTTTTACTCAGTGTGGGCTCATTTTTCACTGCTATATAAAGTCCTGCACCTGTATGGAAACAACACAACCATGGCTAGTAGTAGAGATAATTCGAAAATGTCCTTTGTGCAGTACAATAAAGTTAAAATGCCCTAAATCATAAAAAAGACAAATAACTGAAGTTAAAAAACCTGGGATCAATATGTTCAACCAGTTTTTTTTCCCTACAGGTGGTTACAATGTTACAAGAACTACTAGAAAAAGATGTATCTCCACACTTGTCTCCCTATTTGCTCATTATAAACACAGCCTGCAGTTCAGCCTAAAATTTAAAAAATATATATTTTTGTTTACAGAATCTCGCACAACAAGCAGTTTATTTTTGGCAATTTTTTAAATGAGACATGTAGAATAAAAATATTTTCTTTAAGCTTAGATCTTGTTAAAACAAAATTACAGGAATATTTCAAGGACAGTTAGAAAGTTGAAAATATGACGATTTTCTCTGTTTTTACAGTTTCTCGCTCTGATAAATGGTGTAATTTTGGATTTTCTTTTTAAAGATTACATGCCTTTTTAAACCTGCTGGCGGACTTTGGAGTTGAGAGAGTTAATGTGCCAGACTCTCCATACTCTTGTTTATTTTAACCACTATCCTCGTAGTTTCAATCGTAGCATCTGGACATGCTTGAGTTTCTCGAAGACGTTTCACCTCTTATCCAAGAGGCTTCAAGCCTCTTGAGACGTCTTCGAGAAACTCAAGCAAGTCCAGATGCTACGATTGACACTACGAGTTTAACCATGACCTGGATGACTGAGAACCTTCACAGATATTTTAACCACTGTTACATACAGTCGTTATACATGGCAAATTACATAATATCTTGACATTGATTAAGAGATTAAACGTTATTATTCCAGAAGAAAATTATTTTGCCAGATATTGCTGAAAAAAAAACTAAAAAGACATAACATAAGAAATGCAGTGCCTAGTAGAAAAGCAACAGGAATAAGTACAGTACATTACTGAAAATAAAATAAGTAAACTAAAATAAGATAAAGATAAAAGTAATGTTGGCAGTGATATTCATGATATTATAGAACAGTATATAATTACTCACTGACAGACTAACTTTAACAAAACTATAACAGCAGCTAATAGCTACCCTTTGTTATTCACAGGTTTATATCTTGTCTCTTTATAGATGATATTTGTAAGCTGGAATGTCCCACATAAATTTGATTCATTTATAATGGTGTGATCTCATGATGAGACTCCTGACTGATCTTTAACCACACTGAATGTGTGGTGAATCAGAGGGGAAAAACAATTTATTTTTTTCTGGAAATACAAAGTCAGTGCATGATTCTCCACTTAGAGAAGTACGGAAAAACCCAAAGATGTCTGATGAGGTTTTAGGACGTACCTTCCTTACTTCACCATTTGGTAGTGAGTTTTAGTCAGGTTAGATCTGTCATAAATGCAGATTTAGTGTAAAGAAAAAGTACTTATATTCTTTATCACCCAAATAATAGCTTCAGGCTACTGTGTCAAAGGTATAGACGTTCATCCAACAGTCACTAGACTTAATTGTTAGACTGTAGAACTGTAATTTGGACATTCAAATGAATTACATAACTGCCGTATTGTTGTTTCACACTTTCCTAGTTTTGCACTGGCAGAACTTTCTCCAACACCTGCCATGCTTTAGTCAGAATCGTTGCACTTTTCTGTTACAACCAGGCAGGCAAACGGCATGCAAAAAGCTGTGGACTTACACTGGAGATTTGTCCATAAAAAAATGTGTACAAACTCTTTCTAGTGCCTTTTTGCAACAAACAATTCTGCTCTTTTTCAGCCAGTGGGATGCTCTCAGTCTTGTCCATGTGAGAGAGTTGTTGGTGAGGTAATAATCCTGGAATGACCGGGGAGGTTTTTCGGGCCACTGGTCTTTATCTGGAGTTTTAGCCTGTCTGATGGGAGTCAGACTGGATCGAAGCAGCCCAAATCTCAGCTTCTGTCACTGGACAGTTCAATGAAGAACCTCTGGCTGTGCTGCTAGGTTAGATTCGCATCACTGTCAGTCCACCCAGCTCAGGTGGTGGACTTGCTCCAGGCAAACAGAAACACCGGCTTGAAAGGTCAATTTTGCACCTTTGTAAAGCCTCTGAAACCGTCTTGTGGGGATTTTGGAAATGCTCTTAGGAAAAAAACACAACAAACCAACCAATAAAGAGCTGAGGTTAGAATGATTCTAGGAAATTCAACTACAAATGTGAAAATAAGTGCTCCATCATTTCAGAACGTAACTTTACATTCTCCTTAATTTGATTCAAGCAGTGTTGAAACAAGACCTCAGTATGCTGGTTTAGTTTGACCCCCTGAGGTCCTCCACTGACAGCATGTGTTCCTTTCTGCTGCTAAATGCTTGTCTTTATCTTTTATCACATCTTCAGATTACGGGTTATTTTGTTATATTCATGCTCTACCCACAGTCTTGAGTTCTTTCCCTTCCTCATTTGTATTATTGACCTCCTGCCGTTATCTGTTAACACATCCTACAATGAGCCTAAACTGCTTTATCACATTTGCTACAAGCGAGCAATAAGCAGGAGTGCAAGGGTGAGAAAATATCCCTGTGAGAAAAGTGCTACTGGGAGGTATTAATATGAGAGCTACTGTTCTTTTTTACTTCTGTGATGAGAGTTAAATTAGTAGGATTAGTGCGGAGGGTAGATGTAGGAGAGAGGATAAGGGAAGGTGACCTGATGGTCTTTGTAGAGAGGATTCTGCAGAGGTTAGTCTGCCAATAAGAAGCCACCAGAAAGCTGTCTTAGTGATGTATTACGGTTAATAAAGGTTAACAATACGGCAAGACAACGACGCTCTGTCTGCCTGAAACTAGCTAGTTTGTACAATGTGTCGTCTGATTGCGTTGAAAAGTGTTTATGGCTGCCCTGAATGGCCATACTTGGGGCAGAATGAAGTACCTGCTGCATTAAACTGGATTTATGATGTGTCCACTGCACGCTGGATGGTTGGAAACTGACAATCCGACATTCACACCCACTTCACGCTGTCACCGACCAGCTGTGAAGAGGTGAGAGGAGCTGGACATGGTGCTCCTCTTTATAGCTCTCGCTATTCATTTGTTTCTCAGCTATTTGTCTTCATGTGAACAACCCAACACCATCAATGCCTCCCTGGAAAGATTGCCTGATAATGTGCTGCTATTTCATTCCAATGTAGTTGTTGAAAACGACTTAATTTCCAACGTCTTTAGAAGTAGTTCTCACAGATCATAACCAGCCTTTATCCTCCTCCTGGCTGCCTCTTACCGTCTCCCTGATCTCTCTCCAAGAATCCTCCTGTGGCTCTTGACGCAATTAATCATACAAACAGGAATAGGAGTGCAAACATTCGGACAGTCTATTCATTGGCATTCATAGTTTCGCACTCGGTTGTACACGCAAAAAGTGATGGTGGTACTTGTGAAGAGTGAAAGTGGGGAGCTTGAGAAAAAAGTTTAGACGCCGGCCTGCAATCACACCTTCACAGCTTTCGGAAAGTTACAGAAATTGCAGCCCGTGTTCCAACGTTGGAAAGGTTTTGGGATCCAAATGGTACTTTGTATACAGCCAGACAGTGGTGGAAGAAGTACATAAGTATTGGCAGAAAAGATATAGTTAAAGTATTAAAGTGGGCATGATGATTCTTACATATGACGTCGTTAGATTATTCAGTCTGTAAACAGCATGTTACTGTTGTAGCTGCAGCAGGTGGAGATGGTTTGAACTGATTTATATCCAGTTTTATAAACAAGGAAACCAGATAAATCCAAGAGGTCATGAGATGATTAATGGAAAGGAAAGAAGTTCTGATCCACAAATCTGGTTTCAGTTTTTGGACTTTTTCTCTAATCTTTTGGTTTTTAATGCAATATTTGATCATTTTAATATTTACTGACATGAAACCATGTGAGAAGTTTAGAGGGAACCTACTTTTTGTGAGACATCAGAAGCCAAAAAGGTTGAAACCACAGGGTTAATCTTTGACTATGTGTCTGTATTTTGAATGCTTGTTATATTATCCACTTTGTAACATTTTAAAAGTAACTAAAGCTGTTCATGTTGATACTCAACAGTGCTGATAACCTGATGTTTAGCTTGTACAGTTTTCCATGATCAATGTCTTACTTATCCAAGTTCGCACCTAAGCACAAAATACAAAGTGAAACTGCACGTGGCTAGTTTTGCAGGTTGCCTATATTGTAAATGAGGCATTCCAAGTTTAGATTAAGGTTGAACAAATGATTGAATGAATGTTGCATCCTCTGGGAACCCTGAGTCCCTGTCGATGTTGTGCAAATCCATTGAGTAGATGTTTCTATTTGCTTACTGGAAAAAATGGTGGCGTCAGATAAAAAGACAAGGGATCACTTTGTTACCTCTGATTTATCCTGTGAGGATCATGAATGCTTGTACAAAATTTCATGATAATCCATCCAAAAGTCAACAAGATCGCTATCCGTATAGCTCTGCTGCTAGCATGGCTGAATGGCAACAACAAGACAAGTGTTGATTCCCTCCTCAGCTCTGGCAAACAAATCATTGGTTATTAATGTAAAACGCATCACCACCATTGTGCCAGCAGGTTTTTGATTTACTGTGAAATACAGAGTTTTACGTGGCACTGATAGCCTTAATCAGCATTGTGCTAACTCGATTAGCTTGGATGTAACAGAAGTTCATTTCTATGCAAAAGTCAGGCACTTTAGCTTCACATTTACATTCAAATCAGGGATTGATCCGTGTTTACTCAGTGTCCTGAAGCTGCCAGTGCAGATCACGTCAGTTCAATGTGTAATTTTAAGCTTCATTTTCTCCTGCTAATCTGCAGAGCGCTGACTCTGTGTTTCTGTCCCTCCTGCAGGAGTCACCCTCTTTGTGGCACTTTATGACTACGAGGCGCGGACAGAAGATGACCTCAGCTTCAGGAAAGGAGAAAGGTTCCAGATTATCAACAGCACGTAAGTCGCTGCAGCTGCTTATCAGACCGCCTGCACTCAGGAGGAATGCAAGTTTTCCATTTTATGACCGTCTTGAAGGGGATGGTGTTAGCTGTTGGGAGGGAGGCACATGGAGCTTCACGTTTCAGCTGAGGTAAAAGTGGCAGCTTGTATACGGAAAAGAAGTGTCATGGTTTCATAATCTGGAGCAGGCTCGAGCCCAAATTAAGTCTGCTTTACTGCTTCGGTTTGTGGACCTATAAAAGTCATGTTCAGCTCTTAACAACTAACCTGGCAAACCAACACTGAATTATTTTACACATCAAAAAAGTCTGAAATCTGAAGCAAATGTTTAAGAAAGCCAGAAATGGCAGAAACTTCACATGGGGCACAGTATTAAAGGGTGTAGCGTATTCCAAATGAGGCAAAAGTGGCGGCTTGAACATGCAATATGACAATCAGGAGTAAACACAGTTTATTTAAAGTTTACGCAGGGTGGAGCAAGGTCTCCAGCCAGCAGTGATGAGTGCGGTGTTCCTTCAAGACTTCCCTCTGAACTTGGACAGGAAGTGCCCGGTTACACCCACAGCGATGTTGGCTTGTCTTTCCTCTAGTCAGCAGAACTGCAGACGAGCTGCACGATCATCTGCCAGCTCTTTAACCAGCCTGGCCTCGGCCTGCGGATGGTTTTCATTTTCTTTGTGTCTGCGCGAGGCTGCGTCTCAGTCTGCCGGAGTGATTCTGAGCTGCCTCTCTGTTTGTTTGGGTTTCTGCAGCAGTGCGGTGACATTTGAGGAAGGCAGGGAGACTGCTGGGACTGCGCTCTGACCCTGCTCTCCTTTAGATTAAGGCTACTCATGTGCAGAACAGCACTGCAGAGGGAAGGCAGGTTACTGTGACTGTATTTTCAGATTTAAACTGATTAATAGCTGCCTACTACACTGCTCTGTCTCTGATTTCTGTGCAAATAGGTAAACATGCAGCCCTGTTGTTACTGGATTGTTTAGTAGTGCCTAAGTTTAGTTTTACAGTGGTTCTTGGATTGAAATAGAACTGAAACAATGGGAATACTATTTATATCAGTGTATAATATAACAGTAGGACTTTGGATTTTGGCTCTGATCCCCCAATTTGAACCACTTTAGGCAGCTTTCAACTGCAGGAACTCGAGGCAGGTGTGAGGTGATGCGTACGTTTACAGAAACAGCTCTGTGATCTGCCCTTTCAGCCTTTCTGTTTCCGTTGCACTTCGACTGCAGTGTCAACTACAAGTGTGCAAAAGCAACAGCAAACTGTGGTTAATAGACGCAATTCCAGTTCTGTGAGCACACAGAACAATAGAGGGCTTGTTGTGCTGGCCTATCTAGTGAGTTTTAAGTTGGATAATTTACAATATCATAATATCCCAATCAGTTTCTAGGCATTTTGTGCTCCTGTCACATTTTTATTCACTGTGGGCTAATTTTTTGCTGCAATGTAAAGTCCTGCACCTCTATGGAAACAGCACAACCATGACTAGAAGTGGAGAGAATTCAAAAATGTAATGTGTGCAGTGTAACAAAGTTAAAATGCCATAAATCATCATCAGTCAAGTGACCACATGTGTTACCAACACTGAAAAAAAATGGTGGCTCTATATGCTGTAGATATTGTGCTACTTACATTTTAAATTTGTTTCTATACTTGTCTGCTCTGTAGAAGCTTAGTTTTCATTTTATCCCAGTTCAGCCAAAGTGTTGCTAATATTTTTTTACATTACTGTTGGTCACAGTCTGAGTCACTAATGGTGTCACAGTCTTACCAGTCTGGTTAAAGCAAACTGTTTATTTTTTGCATTTTTTTTTTTAAATGAGACAGCTAAAATAAAGTGACTTTTATTAAATATTGTTGTTTTAAGCTTAGATTTGGTTAAATTTTCTGATTAAACAACATGTCACAGATGAGTAGTTAAAGAACTGTTTCTGACTCAGATAAATTATGTAAGTTTTAGGATATCATGCCTTTCAAGCCTACTGGAAGGTTTTGGGCTTCAGAGGTTTACCTTGACATAAATATTTATTTTTTAAAACATTACGATTGTCCTCTTTATACTGCAACACCCCTAACCTGAGTATTTCTGAAATCCTGGCTGCTATTGTAAAGTAGGCTGCATGTAGCCTGATTAATGTGAGGACACAGTGAGCATAAATTGCCTACCGTAGTGGAAAGTATTGATGTAGGTTGTAGGGTAAATAATAGCAGCACTATTGTTACTGATTGTCTCCTCTAAGCAAGCACAAACTGGTTTCATGGAAACATTCAGCATCTCAAATATATAATGTAAAAGCAGATGTCATGTAAGCCACCTCCTGATGAATTTTTTAAACTCTCTACTGTACGTGACTCTTCATCACCTCAGCTTTTGGCCCAGCAAGGTCAGTCTTCCTCTCCACCACACCCTCTGAGCATCCTGTACACATTCCACCACACACCTCGATCCCTGCTGGGCCACAGCCAGAGCAGGAAGACACCGTCATCAGAGGCCAGACTCCCTGCTCTTCCTCCTTTCTCTCCCTCCTCCTCCTCCTCCTCAGCAGGAGCCAGACAGAGCTGCATCTTCACCTCCTCCCGCCTCTCCTCCCTCCGTCCACCCACGCCTCAAATATGGACTGGGCTTCTCCCAGCCGCCCACACTGACCCCTGCTGGACGAAGGTGGTAACAAGCCCACAGCCTTTAACTGCTCCGGCCTGTCAGAGCTGGCAGGGAGTGACTGACAGATGCCCGGGCAGGCGGGGCTCACGTGAAGCAAGAACGAATGAGCGAGATCTCAGCGCCGCCGCCTCGGCTGACAGAAGGCACCGTTGTCCCTTTGTGTTACATGATGGCATCCTCCAGGAAACAGGCCCGCATCCCTGACTGTTTATAAGTCACTGCATTCTGCTCAGGCTGTTTATAACCCTCCGCGAGTGTGTTATTGTGAAGGTTCATCAACATAATCAGGAAACTGCTCCTGATTTTACAGAATGCTACACGTCTGCGCCATTGGTAAATTCAATTAGAATTGTTCAGATATGCTATGTATAAACACGCTGTGGCGTTGTGAATGGCTGCTCGTACGACTCCTCTCAGTCAGACACGGCCCTGTGTTTAATTATACTCTCGTGAGCAGTCACTACAGGGGAAAGAGGAGTCAAATCCATTCGGAGACAGGAGGGAGGCTCTTTGTGTGCTCTTGTTGTTGTTTTCTGCCTCTTTGTGGTGGTGCAGAGTTGGTTTAAGGGGGTTTGTCTCTGGAGACAAAAGAGGCAGCGGGACAGACTGGGGCCCACCCCACCCTGTCTGTTTATGTCTCTCCGGCTCCATGCAAACACACATACCAACACTTCGCACACCACACAAACACATCCTCTCACTCCTGCATACTTTTTTTTACCCTCAGAAGGAAGATTGTTGAGACTCCATCTTCCCCTCCCTGCCTCCCCTCCCTCCCCTCCTGAGGGATCCTCTCCGAACAAAGGGAAGCGTGCCTGTTTCTGCCTGGGATGTCGTCCCCAGGCGATCCCCCCATCATGGCTTTATTCAGCATAAATGAAGGACCAACAACGCCTCCTCACTCCTCCCCCTTCCTCCTCTCCCTTCTGTCTTTAGCATCCCTCTCACACACATAAACACACACCCAAAGCTGATGCGAACAAGCGCCGGCTGGTACAGTGCGTCACAGAGACACTGTCAAAGCACAGAGATGGGGGGAAGGAAGTGCACATGTGTGATTGTGCATTCATGTGTAAGCGCTGGTAACGATGGTTAACCACCGCCGCTAGCTGTCCCTGAAGGCAGCCAGTTATTGAAGAGGAGAGTGGAGGAATGAAGGGAGACAGAGGGAGTTGGTGGAGAGGAGACAGATGACACCACAGAAAACTCTTCAGTCTGTCTGCTTCAACTTTGGTTACAGGAGATTAAAATGCATATTTTTTATCTTGTCGGCAAATTCCATGAAAAAAATCGTAACCAATAATGCATTTGTCCACATTTCAGTACTTTCTCTTTTCCCTACCATGTCTCACGCCCCAAGTTACAATTTGTGTTATTTAAAACAGGTCAAAAATATCTACTTCAGTTTTTAATTCTTTGAACCACAAAACCCACCAGTGGGTTTGAAAGGCATATTTTCTTTTTAAAAAACTGCCAAATTTACATTATTTGTCAGACCAAGACACAGCAACAACAGAAAGAATCATTCTTCTGATGGTCCTTGAACTATTCATCTGTGACATGATGTTCCATTGGAAAACTTGACCAACTCCAAGCTTAAAATCCTAATATTTTATCATAATGACATTATCCTGTGTGTCCTATTTAAAAATTCACCAAAAATATAGTTGCTCTATCAAGATTCTGTAAATAAATAAATAAATAAAAAATTGTGCTCCTCGGTGCAATCGTGAAGCCATTATGTATCTGCAACCAACAGTGACATGACAACAACTCAGGGACTTCTCGGCTGAACTGCAAGCTGTGTTCACACCGAGCAGATAGTAGACAAGCGCAGAAACAAACTAAAAGTCTAACTATTCATATTTGACAGGTTTGAAAAAGGAAAAGGGTAAAGTAATATACTGTGGCACCATGAAACCCAAGATGGGAAAGTTTTGTGTCTTTTTGTGAATTCCAACATTGACTGACCACTGAAATGGCACATCTGACAATCTGTCCTACATAGAGGGAAATCAATCACGAAAACACTTTTCAGTCTGGTGTGTTATTTTGTTCATTTCGATAACTGCTCGAATTTAAAGGGTATGGTTCCACCTGGAGATATTTCCAGCGCTGCTACAATATTAAGATAGATGACAAATACAAAGAATTAAGTGCTGCGGCGATGCTTGACTCTAAAATATCTGTACTTCTAGCCGTGGTTGTGCTGTTTCCATAGAGGTGCAGACTTTATATTGCAGTGAAAGTAACAAAATGTTACTTAACAAAAAGCTAAAATACTGCAAAGAACTTGATACACTTGGCTGAGGTGAAAAAGTTGGTGTATTAATAAAAGCAAAATGCACAATGCTAAGGAAATGCCCACTCTACTGAAGACACCACAAAGACAAAGAGATGGCAGTTTTTCTAACTAACTAAACGAAACTAAAACACGAAAACAAACTATAATGTCGTAAATCCATCATGTTTTCTTGATGGTTTCCCACAGTGCCATCATTTAAAGTTTGAGTTGCTCTTTTAATTAGGTAATCGCATTGTGTTATTTTACAGTGATTTTATTTGCACTGAAACGGAGACCTATTTATGTTGCTGTAATAACTCCTAGTATTTTTGAATAACAAAGATGCTTCAAAAATGACATTTGGAAATTCACATTTTCTGGAAACCTGTTTAAAATTTCCTCAAAATTTGGCTGGAAATTGAACTAGTGTTTGTCTTATTTTTGATTGTCAAAATAAATTAGTGTGTGTGTCTTCACAATGATAAAGGATTAGGGGTCAGTGGTGGCCTAGTGGTTTGTTAGGCGAACTTGTAACCGGTGGGTCGCCGGAGGTTGAGGTGGGAAAGTGAGAGCGACCGCTTGTCCCAGTCACAACCACTGTGGGCCCTTGAGCAAGACCCTTAACCCCTAACTGCTCCCTGGGCGCTGCACCGCGGCAGCCCACTGCTCCTAGTATGTATAGTTAAGGTTAACTTTGAATAGGATGAGTCAAATGCAGAGAAGGAATTTCCCCAAGGGGGTCAATAAAGGTTAGATTATTATTTTTATTAAAAACAGTATCATGCTTTCCACACTAAACTTGCATTTTTTAAAAGTGTTTGTGGTTTGACTGAGTAATCCAGATGTTGCCGGTCTTCTATACGTTTATGCACGATTTTGCACATGAGCTTCTCTCCAAAGAAAGCATGAATATCTTAAGGATCTCCTATTAGACATTATTTCTCATGTTATGCGAGGTATGAAGGTATATCTGACACAAGAATTTCCTTCAGGATGAATAAACTTCTATGTTATGATAAAATGTTCCAACCTTTTGGATTTTATTATGGGCGGCTGTGGCTCAGTTGGTAGAGCGGGTTGTCCACTGATCACAAGGTTGGCGGTTCGATCCCCGGTTCCCCCCACATGCCGAAGTGTCCTTGGGCAAGACACTGAACCCGAAGTTGCTCCCAGTGGCAGATTAGCGCCTTGCATGGAAGCTCTGTCGCCATTGGTGTGTGAATGGGTGAATGAGAAACACATTGTAAAGCGCCTTGGGTACTTGGGTAAGGTACAAAAAGGCGCTATATAAGTGCAGACCATTTACCATTTACCATTAAATCAATTCCGACGTCTTGCCTTTAAGTTATGACCTACAGATTAACCAATGAAATTAATTTAACATCTAACTAAAGATAGTTTCTAGTGTTTGTAAATGTAGTTCTGTGGCCACTGAGTGCAGTCAGATACCTCAAATAGCCTCAAGAATGCCTGAAATATTCAACTTCTACAGCAAGTTCAGGAGCAGATCTTCTATAGCTATAAGAACTGGATGAGGGAACTTTAGCAATCTGCTCCTATAAATTTATCAGACTCTACATGAACCGTAAGAATAAAAAATTGATGCAGCGGGATCAGCGATATCATCTTTTATATTCTGTGCTTCTTCTTCCTCGTCAAAACCTGGCACCTACGTTCAGCGTTACACGAGTAGCAGCTAATGTATCTCGGAGCCACTAGCCTCAAGCAGAGAGATGAGCGGCGGGCTTACAGACGTCTGGTTCTCCTTTCTGACTCCACACCCCGCAGACCTGTTTCATTTTCAAACCTGTAGTCGACACTGACAACTGACGATGCATAAGATTTCACAGAGCTCCCTCTGGAGCCACAAAAGACTTTTCCCATATGCACTAGTACATCCCAAAACCTGTAGAAAACGGCTTTGATGTGCAAAATCAGTTGAGCTGAAGGGAAGGGTGCCTTAAAGTCTTCCAAGAAATCCTACTTTTACCTATAAAATGCAATCGCATCATGACTCACAATCTGTTAGCTGTAAGATTTGGACTCATGGCTCTTTGTGTTTACTTCCAGGCGATCCAGAATCCAAACGATGAGGCGTTACAGGAGCAGGCGTGGGCGGCTGTGGTTCCCTTGGTGGGGAAACTGAAGAAGTTCTACCAGTTCTCCCAGAGATTAGGTAGGTATCCGCCTGCGCCGTCTCCACAGTTACATTATTATGTAGGCCAGGGAAAATTACATCACCGCCTCTCAGACGGAGACTCAGACATACAGCGTTTCAAGCGTAGCGAGCTCAGGTGTCCTGCGAGATTTCCCTCAAACTCGAGTGGTGCTGTGTGCGACACTCTGAAATGTGCATTAGTTGAGATGTTTCGGTGCCGTTTGTAATTTCAAACAAGTGCCGAACTTGATACCCTGAAGGACGAGAGCCGGCGTCCTTTATGTAAAAGGTCTTTTATCGTGGCCTCGCACAGACGCATGACCTTAATTGTGTGCATGTGCATCTGCAATATTGACTGCTCAGCTGCAAAAGTCAACAGACATGGGACACATACGCATAACGTGCACCCCAGCCTTACATAAACATGCTTTTAAACCCCCCTCAGCCCCGCGTTTCTCTCCGTGCTGCTTGCGCTGCACTGACCTCTGTAGGATGGGGCTATAGGTTGTTTAATTAGCATGAATACAAAGGGGGTGGGGAGGTAGGCTTACTGCTCCCTGATCTTCTTATGACCCCCAGGCTGAGGGGTAGAATCGGGGGGGTTGGAGCCCGTTATGCCTGAACACCCTCCACCCCAGTAATCCCAGTGGCGGTGGAGAAGGTAGTCAGTGGGAGCAGTGGGCGATGGCTGTTACGTAATAAAGTAGGTCACCTCCCCTCCTCGGCTGCTGCTCTATTTCACTGCCTTGACTTTAGGCTTCAGGGGCTGTGATGGTCTCCGCAGCCTGCTGTCCTGCCTGACACGCATGAAGCTCAAAGTCCTTTACTACAGGCTGGTGGAGCGAGATCCAGAGCACGACTACCAACGAAGAGCAGCTTATGTAATTAGCTTAGCATTAGACATGAAGGGACGCAGTTCTCTCCTAAAACAAACCACAAACAGTTCACAGAAACAGGATAGCAGCAAGAAAATGTTGATAAATCAGTTACTTAAGGGACATATTTCTTCTACTTTATTAACTACTTCCTGCTTTAACACCTAAAGTCAACCTTAATTTAACACTTCATGTATAATTTTTCAAGCAAGAAATTAGAGCAGAATCCAAGTTTATGTCTAAAGTTAGTCAGTTATGTAAGTAGTTGTTTATTTCTGTGGAGCTGAAAGTTGTCATGTAATCTGCTTTACATGGGAGGAACAGTTTTGTCCTGCTCAGACTTCTAGTTCCTGCATGGACACCTGAATTATGACACGTGTCGCCTTATTGGACAGCAATTTATGCATTTTCTTGATATTTCTGACCATTTAATAAACAAAAATGTCCATTATGCTTGAGTAAACAAATGGTAATTAACAAAGCTGGCTGTTTTTATTCCCATTTCTTATCATTTTTGTGCTGGTGATTTTCCTTGGGGGCTGAGTAAACTCCTCTATGCAACAAAACAAACAAAGAAACCTGATATAATAGTTTTGTATAAAAGAAAATGAAAGAAGAATGTGATGAGCATTTATTCTTATCAAATAATATCAGACTTTATGGGGTTTGAGCTTCTGAAATGCTGAGAATTTGCTGCTTTTCTTTGTCGTGCTTGTTGTTAAATGAAATACCGTTAGATCTTAGACTTTATTTCTGTGGAGCTGAAACTTGTCAGGTTATTTGTTTTGCATGTAAGAGACAGATTTATCCTGCTCAGACTTCTAGTTCCTGCATGGACACTTGAATTATGACTTGGGTCGCCTATTTGGACAGCAATTTATGCATTTTCTTGATATTTCTGACCATTTAATGAACAAAAATGTCTATCATGCTTGAGTAAACAAATGGTTATTAACAAACCTGGCTGTTTTTATTCACATTTCTTATCATTTTTGTGCTGGTAATTGTCCTTGGGGGCTGAATAAATTGATTTACGCAAGAAAAAACACAAAAAACGCTGATATAATAGTTTGGTTTTTAAGAAAATGACAAAATTTAAGTATTTTTCAATGAAGTATATCAGATATTATGAGGTTTCAGCTTCTGAAACTATGAGAATTTGCTGCTTTTCTTTGCCATGCATGTTGGTAAATTAAATCTAGATCTTGGACTGTCTTCCAAGATTCTGGGGAGCTGCAACTTGTCAGGTCTTTTGCTTTGCATGCGAGGAACAGAATTATCCTGCTCTGACCTCTGGTTCCTCTACAGAGGCCTGAATTTTAACTTGAGTCACCCTTATTTGACAGAAATATATGCCTTTTGTTACGGTTTCTGACCATTTGATAAACAAAAATGTCTATTATGCTTGAGTAAACAAATTCTAATTAACAAACCTGGCTGTTTTTATTCACATTTCTTATCATTTTTGCGCTGGTGATGTTCCTTGGGGGCTGAATAAATTCATTTATGGAAGAAAAATTTTGATATAATAGTCTGGTTTATAAGAAAATGCAAACATTTAAGTATTTTTAACCAAAAAAAGTCAGACTTTATGAGGTTTCAGCTTCTGAAACGTTGAGAATGTGCTGCTTTTCTTTGTCATGCATGTTGGTAAATTAAATCTCTTTAGATCTTGGACTGTCTTCCAAGATTCTGGGGAGCTGGAACTTGTCTTTTGCTTTGCATGTGTAATTCTGTGGAGCTGTGGAGCATGAGAGGAACAGATTTATAGACTTCTAGTTCCTGCACGGATGCCTAAATTTTGACTTGCAGACAGAACAATGTCCAGACCTACCTAGAAACCACAGGATATCTTCATTGTGCTTGTTTTTACCCTAAAAAGCACCAAATTCTTACATCTAAGAAGCTAAAACAAGAAAATAAAAAGACATATTTATCCTACATGAGATCACATATCTGCAGATCTACATCTTGCTGCTTCTTAAATCAGACCTGCTTCCTTGGATAATAGTAAAACTTTGAGAGGCGGGTCGTCACAGACCAGACTGAAGTCCCGCCATCCTCTGAGCCGCCCCTGTGAGTAAAGCGCCTACGTGCTCGCATTCTGCTCGCCTGCTCTGCCGTGACCTGATGAGATCAGACATCTCCCCGCCGCCCCGCCTCCCGCCGACTTCCCGACATACTAGAGTGGCTCATTTCTGAGGGCCTGAAAGCATCTCCATCTCAACTTCTGTTTTGACTGGGATGTAGAGAGGGAAGGGGAGGGTAAAGAAAGAAAGAAAAAAAACTGCACTACTAAGGCCATTTTTAATCAGCCGCTTCGCTGCAAACGCTGGCCCAAGCAGATGGGAGTCATTACTGAATGGCAGACGCGCTCAATTTACCACACTGCACTGCCAGCTCTCTGTCCGTCTTCTAAAAGTCCTCTTACGATTATCCCTAAGTAGACCACTGTCTGAATCGGCCCGTTTCTGGGTTATGTTGACATGTGCATCGTAATCAACAAGAACTGTAAAATACACTCGGAATAAATCTATTTAAAGTGCTCATTTGGTTCCACGCAGCTCATTGCATCAGATGTTCAGCTTGTCTGGGTTATATCACTGCTGAAGCCTCTCCGCAGCGTCTAGACTGAATTCTAAGCAACGTCTGCGTCTATAAATAAATATTCCCTCTGGGCTTTTAAAGGTTTTCTAGCTTGTTTTTTTTTTTAAACTAGGTGTTTGAAGGCGACAGGTTCGTCTAATAGTCTCACTTGCTTGGAAGTTGTTCACTACACTTCAGCTAATCTGTTCCTGGTTTCGCTGCCGGTGCTCCTCGTGCATGCTTAATTATGGCTCTATGGGTATGTTATGTCAAGGCATGGCACAGGCTTTGTATTTACTTACTGTCAAAACAATGAGTGTAATCTTGCTTGAATGAAATCCTGTTCCC
>OMNN01089966.1:0-12095 GCA_900302755.1 Chromis chromis
CTCATCTTTCTGCATTGATGAAGGTAGTTAACTTCTGTGGATTCTATCAACTTAAAATTATATCTTGTCCATTTAAACTTGTATTCCAATTTCATCAAAAGAACAAAAATTAGGTTTATTGCTCCCTTAGCATTGTGCATCAGACGTCATAACATTCATTTTCCTAAAATTCTTCTGCTGCAACTCAACTCCCATTTACTTCCAGTAGGATTATAGAGTAAAGAAAGCTGAGAACAAGTCTAATGACAAAAAAATTACTTTTTGGTAAAGCAAATACTTTAGTTGGGAAAAAATGGGAAACTTCAAGTTAACTTTACTTGAAATTAATTTGCATGTTAATTTGAGAGGAATCAAATGATTTAAGTAGATCCAACTGGTGGCACCAATATTACTTGTTAACTTTAAATGGATAAACCTAATTCAGTTGCATGTTACCAACTGAAGCAATTTATTTAAGTTGATCCCTATGATTCTCGTTTTCAGTGTAAAATATAGAACGACAAACATTTCACTACAAGGAGGTAAATATTCTTTAAGACTACATATATTTACAAACCACATTAGCATTTCTAAACAGACAAGTGATAAAGTTTAAAGCACAACATACCCATCAATGAGAGCAGCCTTGGCTGTTCGGGATTTTCCTGCTTTAGCATCATCGGGGTCGTACCAGCTGGACAAGTCAAATCTCTCTTTGGGAATCGGCACAGAACAGTTTCTTCCATCCACCAGAACCTTCCAGAAACTGTCAAGCCCTTCTCCTGTTGGGAAAAATAGATATTATTACATGTAAAACACTTAAAGGCTACACACAAGTAATTGATTTATGAAATAAAAGACTTTTTCGACCTCAGTAGCTAAATTAGTAAAATGAAGAGAGATTTGATTATTTTAGAATTACCATAGTTTAATATGAATAATCCTGATGGTGGTTTAGAGGTTGCATGCCTACCTTTGAATTATAAACTTTTAGAAATAATCTAAATTGTTGAAATTGTGCAAATTGTTTTTAGTTTCTGAATTTTTTGTTACTATATTGAGAACTTTTTCATTTTTTTCCACATCGCACAAGACCATAAATAAATAAATCTGCGAATCTCAAATTATTCAGTAAAATATAATATTAAAATATATATATAATAACAAACAAAGCAAACAAAACAAAAAACAAGTTCCTAAGTCCAATGTGTTTCTCATTTACACTCACATTCACACACCAATGGCGACAGACTTCCATGGCGCTAGCCTGCCATTGGGAGCAACTTCGGGTTCAGTGTCTTGCCCAAGGACACTTTGGCATGTGGAGGGGCCAGGGATCGAACCGCCAACCTTGCGATCAGTGGACAACCCGCTCTACCACCTGAGCCACAGCCGCCCTAGTAAGGCGTAGTAAGAAGTAAGAAGGTCAGTCTTTCCATCTCATGAATCTCCCTGATAACTTCTACTGTAGGTGCATCCATCTGTAACCATTTCCGAGTTATTGCTTTCTTTGCTGAAGCAATCAATATTTTCAGCAGGTATCTATCTGCGATACCGTGGATAAGCGGAAGAAAATGGATGGATGGATGATTTTGAGGTGCACTATAAATCTGAACCCTCCCACAAAAGCCACGTTTCCACCGACAGTATCGGCTCGGCTCGGCTCGGCACGGCTCGGCTCTAGCCGTGTTTCCACCAGAAAAAGTACCTGTTAAGCAGGTCCCAGGTACCATGTTTTTTGTTACCTACTCCTTCGGGGTTCCAAAAAAAGTAGCCCGGTTGTATAACGTGACGTGGAAATTTCTAGACCGCTGATTGGTCCGAGACAACTGTCATCGGTGAGCAACTGTGTATGTACGTATGTAGTCCACATGCCATTACCGGCAGCTCAGAGCAAACTTTGAGAAACTACACTAATGTGTAAAACACCGCTTATTCATACCGTGTTTCCCCCGCGGACCTACCGCAGACTATACCGCGGATCTTATAGTATTATTGTATGGCACTTTCGCATATCGGCGACACAATTGTACAGGATTTCAGCGCAACAGTGTATGTGTGCAAAACTTCTGTGTGTCCCGGGACTCATTCCAATACATCTGATCAGACCAGAGACGTCCTGGAGAAAAAGGACACATATTAACACTTTTGTGTCCTTTTCCACCACCGATCGCTGCTGTTTCAGCAGCGCTTCAGTGTCCCTCTGCATAGCTGATAGCCGCACACGATAGCCCCGCCCTCCAGCTGCTCTGACCAGGGTCGGTGGAAACGCGAACATAACCGGGCCGAGCCGAGCCGAGCCGAGCCGATACCGTCGATGGAAACACGGCTTAACTGCCAACCGGAAACTGACTAATCTCAACCCTAGTCTTCATGCAGTTACTTACAGTGGGTACTTATGCACTAAAAACCACTGGAGCAAGGAAGGCAACTGTAAAACAGCGACCCTCTCGATTCCAGAGTTGTGCCCCCAAGACAACTGCTCTACCTGCGTTCACTGCAACACTACCCAACACAAATTGTAGCCCTTTACATGGGGTGTTTTTATGTCTGTATATGGTTTTTGAGTAATAATGCAGGAAAAACAGAAGACTGAGCTTGTCCTTAAATGTGACCTTGAGCAAAGGTCAAGGTCACACATTGAAAGGAAGCATTAAATGCTGTTTAATTGTACCAGTATGAGCACTGTATCTCAATTTGTTGCCAAGTTATAGGGAAAATGTACTTTTTTGTATTTTTTGTGACATCATGAACTTTGACCTCTACCAATCGTTTTACTGGTAGGTCGTACAGCTTTGGTCCAATTAAATAAAAACTTCCCCTTGAGATGAGCTGTTCAGAAATGCATCAAAGCATCAAAATTGTACAATAATTATATGTAGAGATATAGCCATCTAGAGGTTTTTGACACTTGACATGACCTTGACCTTGACATTTTGGTTCCGACAAAGGTCGACTGCACATCCTTGACATTGCCCCTATAAGATGGCAAAACTGTCATTAATGCTGCATTAATAGCCTAAGAGGAGTTCCAGGACAAAGGAGTTGCGGACGAAAAATAATAAGAAGACGACTACGATTACATTGGATTTGGCAATTTTTTCAAATTGCCAAATACAATTAGATTTTCCCTGGGATCAGCAGAAGAAGATGTGACTCTGTTCACCCAGACTCTCCTGCTGCCTCTCAGAGCACCACACCCTGCTGCCTGCGGATCAAAAGCGAAACTGAAACTTTTTTGGGGGGGAGGCGCTGCAACTACACACTGTTGATGCACACAGGCTGAATACACATCAAATACACAATACATTTCAAATGCACAATAAATTACAGTGAGAAAACTCCGGTGCGCACTAATCCGACTGGCAGCGTGCCACCAGGATACAGACAAATACAGAAAGACTAGTTGTTTTAATGGTGGATGCGGAATCCTGAGCAGTGATGTGGGGATAGAAAACAAACGCTAGGTAGCAGAAGCATCCATACCTTTCTCTCCATCACTATGCTCTTCTCTTTTTTTCTGAGGCTACTCAACAACAGCAACTGTAGGATGTGTCTCCGCGGAGCTGTCAGGTCCGGCGTGGCACGACGTGGAGCTGCTGCTTTCCCCCTCCTCAACTTCTTCACGGCTTTCACACACACACACACACAGCGGCGTCTCTGACTGTCACTTCCCCTTTAATGGACAAGCTAGGCGACTTGTCCAGTATTAAGCGCTGGCCTGTGGGAGGCCGAGCCAGGATTGATGGAGGAGGATGTGACATATCGACGGTAAACCCCTGAAAAACCCGATGATCTCAGTATATACACTATATTGCCAAAAGTATTGGCCCATCCCTCCAAATAATTTAATTCAGGTGTTCCGATCACTTCCGTGGCCACAGGTGTATAAAATCAGTCACCTAGGCTGCAGACTGCTTCTACAAACATTAGTAAAAGAATGGGTCGCTCTCAGGAGCTCAGTGAATTCAGGCGTGGTACGGTGATAGGTTGCCACCTGTGCAATAAGTCCCTTCGTGAAATTTACTTGATACTAAATATTCCATGGGCAACTGTTCGTGGTATTATAACAAAGTGGAAGCAACTGGGAACAACAGCAACTCAGCCACCAAGTGGTAGGCCGCAGAGCGGGGTCAGCGAATGCTGAGGCGTACAGAGTGCAGAAATCGCCAAGTTTCTGCAGAGTTAATAGCTACGGACCTCCAGACAGGGTGTGGCCTTCAGATTACCTCAAGAACAGTGGTAGAGAGCTTCATGGAATGGGTTTCCATGGCCTTACATCACCAAGCACAATGCAAAGCGCGGGATGAAGTGGTGTAAAGCATGCCGCCAGTGGAGACGTGTTCTCTGGAAGGACCAATCACGCTTCTCTGTCTGGCAATCTGATGGACCAGTCTGGGTTTGGCGGTTGCAAAGAGAACGGTACTTGCCTGACTGCATTGTGCCAAGTGTAAAGTTTGGTGGAGGGGTGATGGTGTGGGCTTGTTCTTCAGGGGTTGAGCTTGGCCGCTTAGTTCCAGTGAAAGGAACTCTTAATGCTTCAGCATACCAAGACATTTTGGACAATTTAATGCTCCCAATTTTGTGGGAACAGTTTGGGGATGGCCTCTCCCTGTTCCAACATGACTGCGCACCAGTGGACAAAGCAAGGTCAATAAACACATGGATGAGCCAGTTTGGTGTGGAGGAACTTGACTGTCCTGCACAGAGTCCTGACCTCAACCCAATAGAACACCTTTGGAATGAATTAGAGTGGAGACTGAGAGCCAGGCCTTCTGGTCCAACATCAGTGCCTGACCTCACAAATGCACTTCTGGAAGAATGGTCAGAACATCCCATAAACACATTCCTAAACCTTGTGGAAAGCCTTCCCAGAAGAGTTGAGGCTGTTATAGCTTCAAAGGGTGGGCCAACTCCATATTAACCCAATGGATATAGAATGGGATGTCATTAAAGTTCATGTGTGTTTAAAGGCAGAGGGGCCAATACTTTTGGCAATATAGTTTATATATATCCGCTGGGCTGCTGATCAGAAGGTCACAGGACTGTTTGGACCCTTGAGCAAGGCCCTTAACCCTTCCTGCTCCAGAGGCGCTGTACCTTGGCTGACCCTGCACTCTGACCCCAACTAGGATATACGAAAACACAATTTCACAAATGCTGTAAAAATTTATTTTGTGACAATAAAGGTTTCTTCTTCTTCTTCTTCTTCTTCTTCTTATATATTACTGATAATAGTCCCAAATGATGTGACGATGCACTGTTCTTAGTCAAATCAAATTAGCAATTACATTTGACCCCTCCCACCCTTCCGACCTTGACCTTGGACATGCACTTGGACACCAATTGTTCTAATTTGCAAATCTCGAAAATGTAAAGATACCAAACAGGAGGAGTAACTGGTGTTCCATTATCTAAATACTGTTTCAGAGACATTTTTAATGCCTATTAAAATCAAAATGGAAAGGAAAGAATCCTCAAGAATGTTGGGAGCTTTGAAGCAAAAGAAGTCAAATATAAAAATAATAACCTCTGGCAGCAAATAAAGATATTAATTTTAAAATTGCCTATTGGCAGCCGTAATCGAAAACATTAAAACGGAACAAACTCAAGTACTTTTTTCTCCTCCAGCTGTGTCCTGTTACAGGTCCAGCCTGAGGATGAAGTCTCAGACAAGAAGAAAAACAACCTCCAGGCTCTGGCGGTCAATAATCACGCAGACAATACCAGAGAGAGCAGAAAACACCTGAATGCAACTCAGCCTGTGAGTGCAGAGATCTCCCTCAGGCTATGTCCTGAGCCCAGTGAGAGCCAATTCATGTGTTTTACTCCAACACACCACCTGGTGGCAGTGTTGCTTTAATAAAATAAGCCCAGTTACTGATACAGGACAAAAGGATCCTCCTGTCTGTCTTCAGTTGTGTCCGTGTCACAAAGTGCTGCTGATGAACATCTCTCACTGGGGTTCCTGGTGTTCTGTAGGTGTAAATACCTTTGACATTTCGCTTGAAGACTTATAAAGTGAGTCAGCAGCAATATTGCACAAACTTCTACTTAATTAAGCAATGTGACTAATAGAACTGTTATTACACTTAGAATGTACTTCCATATTCGTGTACATGGAATAAATGGGACGTGGCATCTTCTCCAATACATGTGGTGGAATAGCATGACATCGTACTGTAATTGTATGTATTGTAGTCTTAAATTTGGGGAAGCCCTATTTACATGACAACCCAAGAACCCTTTGCCTGACTACACCCTCTTCTCCAATAGTGCAGTCTTAGCAAAGTATTGTGTTAGGTTGTGACCACAGAGTTCCACAGCAGGGGTCTCTACAGGGCCTCTGTTGCTACAGCTCATCTCGCCCCTCTGCTGCCTTTCTATATTATACTGCTCTACATGTATAGTGCAGTAATGCTGCTGGAGACTCTAGGCCTGGTGCCCCTCAGTTTTGTGGCACTGAATTTGGGTAAGAGATTTGATACTATTAATAGTGTAAAACATGAATACATGTTTAAAATCTTGTTAAATGCAAGAAATTCTTTATTCAGTATGTATCACCAGTTTGATCAGACCTAAGGATGATTTATTCATTACATTTCGCCCATATTTAAATTTGTCTTTTACTTAATTTTCAAATTGTGTTTTACATACAGACATGTTCTGTCTGCCCATGAGCAGATGAGTGTAGATCATTTTAATACACACACAGATATGTGACTTTAAGTGTATATGTACATGCATTGTATATATGAGTAGGTTGTGTTTCTGTCCTCCTCTCCTGGCGTCTAATTTGAAAAAACTAAAACATTAACCGGATGGGAAAACAGTTTTGTGGATTACATATATATATATGTATATACATAAACGTTACCCAATTCCCCACAACATAACTTAAGTGCTCACAGTACGGTCATAGTCATCACCTCAATCATATATATATTTTGCAGGTTGAGGTCTAAAAGCACATTCGCAATTACTGCTTATCGCCCTAAGTCCTGCCAAAGAGAATGAAACAAAGATCTTCAAGATTTCCACGCTAACTACATATTTCAAGACAGGTAGAAACACATCAGAACTGCTTGTCTGGATAAAAATCACAGTTTCTTCTTTAAAACAAAGCTTTAAAAGTCACAGACAAGGTGAGCTGGAGAGGCGCACAGAGCAGCAGGGGAGCCATCTGTCAATCCCAGCTGTCAATCAATGACCACAGAGCAGACATCAAAGCCTTCTATAGGTCTTTAAAACTTAGTAACAGAGCTATATTTGCTGAAATGATCATCAGAACACTTAGAAGAAATACCCAAATTGAGCAGTTAAGCCTATAGTGAAAGACTATAGGGAAAATAAAAACTACTGACTTAGCATTTTTAGAAATGATGCTCTTTGGTGGACGTTTGGTGTCTTCAGAGGGGGCCAAGCGTCAAGAAGCACATACAGCCAGTAGATGCTTCTCCAATAAACCTTTGGTTCCATAGACTTAATGCAACTTTTTTTTTTTAAACTATGCAGTAGTACACGTGGACACACACTGTGATGTATTGAATCAGTGGAGTTCCTCTTTAGGAAACAGTCATATTAAACTCCACATACACATTATCAGCTGTCCACATCGCATGCAATTGTTTGTCTTACTGGTCTAGCTTTGTAAAGGTTTAGAAGAGATTTGGTAACTCGTTTGGCACAAATTGCACAAAATATTTTAAAACTGTGTTGAGTGTGGACTCAAGTAGTGAATCAGAGCAGCTAACACACTTGATCCAACAGCTCAGCTTGGTTACTTGGACTTGTTTTAAAAAAAGAAAAAACTCCTATTTAAACTCATCACAAATGTTCTTATGTGTACAAGAATGTGCATTCTGTCCTATTTTTCATTAGCATTAAAAAAATATTTTCTTGACTTCATATCCCTCACCCCCCTCATCCCCACTCTCACCCCAACTGGTCGAGGCAGATGGCTGTCTTCCCTGAGCCTGGTTCTGTCGGAGTTTTTTTTCTCTCTCCCTGTCCCTGTTTTTTTTTTTTTTTGGTTCCTTCCCACTCATGTCAACTGCTTGCTCATAGGGAATCCAAAGGGAACTTTGGATTATTGGGTTCTCTGTTCTCTGTTTAAAATTCATAAGGTCTTCTCCATACTATGTTATGTGCTATGAGATGACATATGTTGTGAATTGGCACTATATAAATAAAACTGAATTCATATTCTGATGTTTGGCCTAAGACAGCCTCCTGCTTTTGTGATGGTTACAACCCTACAAATATGCACCACTGTGGCATTAACCTACAGTTCAATCTTGCAGCCATCTTGCTACTGACCTCTCCTTTTTTGTCTTGTCGCCACCAGCTGGACTGAGTCAGTGGAGCTGGAAATGACTAATGTGGTATTTGATAAGTTTGTCCTACATACCTACAGAAGTGCATTGCAGCTAGATGATAGGAAAACATGATAAAGCTGAAAAGGGAAGCAAGGAACCTCTTTTACTGATATATACTGTATGTATTAGGAATAATTTGATACTTTATTTCTCTAGAAAGTGCAATAGATCAGCTAAAAGTCTCCTGTAGTAGTGATAGTGCATATCAATACAAACAGGGCATCGTCTCCCTATAATCATGCCTACATTTAGATTTTTCAGCCTTGCAAGAAAATAAAAGTTGCACTAATCGATATTATGTTAACAATGGATCAAATGACAACCTATAATCACAGTGTAAAGTAATCAGGGTGATGAACCTTCAGAGATTAGTTTTCTGTCCTACAATCTGGTTTCTAGTGGCGCCAAGCAGCTGCTTTCAGTGAAAAGGTTTCAGTAAACCCCCCATACACCACCTGCCCTGCACCAAACAGCAGTCACACACAGTTCCAGACTAACCAGTGAACACACTGGAACCTTTCGCTCCATCTCATGGGGCTGATATGAATTCTGATCATGTGTAACTTGGGTTTACAGCCACATATTAGGCTCTCCGATTACACAAGTGACCACTGACTGACCTCGGTAACACACCAACTGTGTCTTTGTGTGTTCTGACTCTGACCGCTCTGCATTCCAGACAAAAACATGAAAAGAAGAAAAATGCATTTAATTAATTGCCTGACATATTTTCCAGTCTTTCTCCGAGCCAATTTAGTGGGAGATGTCAATCAGGTGGATTAGGCTTGTTTTTCTGTTAGCCTTGTGCTGACAGTGGAAAATGATTAAAAGGGGAGATTATGTGACAGCAAATTTGTGTTGATATCATTAAACTTTCATCATGGACTGGGTTTAAAGCTCTAAATTGCTTATTAACTCAGCTTTTTCTGGCTGTTCGCCTATCAACACTTCAAATGAGCCAGATATCAGAGCAGTTTCCCTCAAACCCGTTACATTTGCTGCTCTTATTCTGCAGTGGAAACATTCTTTGTGTGACTGGAAGAAAAACATGGACACATTCAGAAAGGAGGATTATCCAGGTCAGGGTCCAGCTGACCGTCCTGCAACGTGTATTTCTACTGTCGAAAAGAACATAGGTTCCATTTTATTCGCATCTTACAGCAAACACATCTATATGTGCATATCTTTCCATTTTCTTTTAAATGTATTTTTATGAGGAGAGTTTTTCCTTTTTATTCATAAGAGACAGAGTGAAATTGGGGGTAGACAGAGGAGAGAGACACATGCAGCAAATGGTCTTGAGCCGGACTCGAACTCACGACCGCTGCTAAGGGATTGAGCCCATGTGGTATCGCCTTAACTCAGTGAGCTAAACTGCTGCCATCTTTCCATTTTCACAGAATTTTCCAGAAATGTGAAAAACAGTGCTCCTCTGGGCTCTAACCAATGCTAAATGTTATCTACAAGGTGTGGCAAACAACAGACAGGTAACACTATTTCAATCAAACAACCAAGAGAGTAATCTTGTTTGTCAGTACTTCATACATTATCATGTCTTATGTTTTTGTACAACTAGCAGGGTTCAAACAGTTCATCACACAGACCAGTGCAGCTGGACATTAACATGTATTTGATGGATTACATTCAGTGACAATGTTGTTCCAAATGAAAGAAGTGTATGTATGTCACCAAGAGCTGGTTGGGGTGGATGGTTGGCTTGACTGCCACACCAGAGACCAGGATTCACATCCAGATTGCCATCTGTGGTTGGGCTTGGGCAGCACAAACACTTGGGCTAGGGTTAGGGTAAGGTTTGGATTTTGGGGTAAATGTAAACAAATGCCAGTTAATAACCAAGAACAAAATAATCTCATTAAAATTACGCCTCTTTCTAAATGTATTTTCTGTTGTCTGGAAATGTCATTTCTAGTGTTGGACGATACATGACATCAATACCACGTTAAAATGAAGGATAGAAAATGGTTTATGATACAAAACAATGTGAGTCTTCACTAGATGTGCCCTATTACCCACATGTTTAGTGTTAGCAGGTAGAAAGTAGTAAGTGTGTACCTGGTAATGGCCCCAGTGGATTAATAACTTAATGAGAGGTCAATAGGACAGCTATAAATGACATCCCATCACTAATCACACCATTCATTGGATATTTAGTCATCTGTACATGTTAAAGCTCAGAAGTTTCAAGATCACATTATAAGTTTTAATATTTTTGCTTGCATGCCCACATATTCTCAACTTTAATTAATGGCAAACTATTTGTATAAGATTGTAAATTTGTTTTTGCATGAGTGAAATGCATTCAGGCTGACATATTGCATAGATAGCAATAGATTTTTAAAAACTTTTACCTGCTGGCAGTGCACAGGGGATCACTCAGACCTCATCTATAGGGAGATCATGATTGCTTTTGCCGAATATCTGTGCCATATTTCATGGCAATCCACCATATAGTTATTTAAATATTTCACTCAAAACCAAAAATGGTCAATCCTATTGTGACACCAGAGAAAAGCCAAGGGATCACCAAAGTCAAAGATCTCACAAGTGGAACATGACTGCCTGTATAAAATATGGTGATAATCCAGTGACTGATAAACTACACTAGTCTGGAACAATGTGACACTGCAGCAGAGCCATCAACAGCCAGGTAAGCACACATCTGCCTTAAAAAAAATGCACGTTCAACACATGGTTGTGGCAGGGTTCCATACAAGTTGTGGCTTAGCTTCATACAGGTCTGACTAATGTTATTTTCAGCAAGTGGACATCCTGATTTACCCATTAAGGCATTACCTCTGGCAGTTAAACAGTTTCAACAAAAACTATAACGTTAAACTAAATGTTTGCACACATATTCACCAGTGTGTGCAGAAGGTCTGCAAGGTGATGTTAAGAATTCCTTCACCTTTGTTTTGCTTATGAGGCTAAGCTGCATGAAGTGTGATTAGCTTAAAGCAACTGAAACAGACTCTTTTTGCATGTTCTGCATGTAGAAAAGAATGTTTAAATCTTTAACTCATACCTTTAATGTGACCACAAACATTAGATCTGTGAATAGTTTCAGTATCAAATCTTTTTATCTCTATATATGTATGTGTAAATTATATGACGTGATTTTTTTAAATGTCTGTTAGCTCAATGTTTACTGACTGAATATGGTGTTGCTTGCTGTGTTAAATTACAACAGAATAGTGCCATAAATCTGCAGTTGTTACCTTTGTTGGTAAGATGACACATTGCCTTTGTTTATGCTTTATTATTAGCAACATTCCTCTGCTAAAATCAGCTCCTACTGTCAGACCTCATTTAACTGGCCCCTCTGCCACTGTATATTTAAACCCTTTCATTTTTTGGTCTTGTTTTTTTTTCTTCCCCACCCTACGCTGTGTTTTATCCAACTCTGAAGAATAACACATAATCATAAATACAAGTAAAGGACACACTACAGGATAATGGGGCCGTTTTTTGTCCCGTTCTCCCCCTTACTTACGATCAAAGCCAGCAAAGGCCCAATTGTCGGATGTTAGCAAAAGACATCTGTCTGATTCTCCTGTGGTGTGGGGTGTGTTACGAGTGATTTTGTCCTGTCCGATCTGCTCAGAAGGCCTTGGAAGGAGAGATCGTAGATAATGAACATGTTTAATATTTACGACTATAAATCCTGCAGTGTGTGAGGTTCTCTGAGAGGAGCTGAGCAGCACAGTGTGTGATGTCACG
>OMNN01089969.1:0-24410 GCA_900302755.1 Chromis chromis
ACAACAAAAATTAATTTGACTATTTTTTCCCTATATATATGCATGTATGCATATATAATGGCAATATACGCAATTTCGTTCTTTTTACACATGTACAAAAATTTCATTAAACACTTAAAAGCCCCACTTTCTTCCTTTAAAAAAAAACTGTTTTAAAATACATTTTGCATATCATATTTGACTTTGTTTAAATTAACGCAATTCCCCGGCAGAAATCATAAACTAATGAGAGTGGGAGGGGGGCACAGTCCCTCTCCTGCACTTGAAACAGATTAGCACGCATTCCTAGTCGAAGCTGAGGCCATCTAATATTTATTACCTCTATAACTTACTCTCCTGTGTACTGCCGGAACATTTAGCCGCATGCAGGGAGGCGAGGGGTTAAAAGGGGAACAGCGGTGCCATAAAAGGGACAATGAAATAAACATGACTCACCGTGAAAGAGCCCTCAAAGCCAATATAATCTAGCTGGTGGGGAAGAGCCGGGTGCCAAAGGCAGTTAAGGACAAGCACCCCTCTAAGGCCCGAACTCTGACCGAGCCAATTCACTGATTGAGTGGTGTTTTAAGAAGGAGGTGAACAGCCGTTTGGTAACATTATGGTCACTCTGAAATCAGTTTACGGTGCACGGTGATGTAAGAGCATCCCTCCTCATATACAAATCTATGCAGGAGCTCAGGACAATCATTACTTCTTGGACAGCAGAGGAGAGTCGGGGATAAAGCCGCAGACGACTCAGGGAAACATATTCAACACTGAGCTTAACAAAATGAAGAGGAAAGAAAAAATACACTTCTGTAGCTTTAAATCCAGCTAGAACCAGTTGTAGCCTGTAGCCAAAACAATATGTGACTCTCGCTGTGTGCGTGCGAGAGTGTGTGCGTTAGTGTGTGCAAGCATTTGCAACAATGTGCTCCTCCGAGAGATAAGAGTAACGACGGATTACTCTCACCTTTCTTCTGCCTCCTCCTTTTAACCTTTAAGTGCAGGGCTGATTGTAAACTCATGAGTAAATACGGTACAACAGTGCGATCGTAAAAAGGGTATATGTGCAGTATAAAGGCATATAAATAAAGAGGATACACACACCTAAACATCAACGGGCCAACAGTAATCTTGGCATATGCTGGTGACAGCAGCACTAATCACATCATTCAAACACGCTCACATGCACATCCTTCATCACGTGGAAGCCTCCCTGATGCTGGATGCCTGGCCGCCGTACTTTTTCACTCTGAATGCTGCCGTTTCCGCCTCTCTGTCATTCTGGGGAAGAATTTAAGCCTCATCTTTGCCTCCTAAGCTCGGCTTGGATGAACCAAACCAAGCAGTTCCATTACAAAGCGTCTTCTAAAATTAGCAGAGACGAACCACGAGTCGGGACACGTCTGCAGTCTCATGCAATCATCTGGACAATTAGCCTCCCTCGCTTTATGTCTGATTTGTCGCCTGTTTATAAGACATGTCGCGCTTTACATCCCTGCACATACATGTCCAGATCATGCATGTGAACATAAATAAAGCGTGGGGAATGTGTGTGGGTGTTTTATGAAAAACAAACGCCAGCTGCCTTTTCAAATCCTGTTTGGCTGCAATCAAATCAACTGATCCTGACATGCGGAGGTAAACGCAGAATTACTGTCATTGAGGAAAGTGGTATTTACTATTTGTGGAGCAGGGTCTGCCCACACTTACTATAACTATGCTAATCCAGGCTTGTTAGAGCAGCACCGACTGACTGTTTGGCCGTCTGGTGACTGGAAATGTTTAAGCTTTTTCACATATTGCAGCTGCGACAACGAGCACATGCACAAATAGACGCACAAAACACAGGATGGTGGCGGGACGGCAACCATAAGGTCATTACATCAACCTGCAAAGGCATCCTCAGCAAGATTTAAGGTGAAAAGACAGATACACTGGCTTATGCATACATACATACGTGCTTGCGTGTAAATATGAAAATGCAAAAATTAGAAGCTAAAAAATGCAACTAAGGATGACTGTACACGTCACATGAAGCCTCACACACACATACGCACAATGCCAGCTGCTGTCTAGCTTGGAAGTCAATAACATTATCCCCTCTCCATCTCAGCAGCGGTTATTAGTCTGGAGAGCCAAACGGCTCTCTTCAATGACACTCTGGAGATGAAGGGATAAATCACCACACTGAAAGGATGAGTGTGCACAGAGGAGTGTGAGAGAATAGGAATGAGAATAAGAATCTCAAAGAGGACGAGAGAAAAAATACTCCCAGGTACAGACTTCAGGCGGCTAAGTCGGGGTGGTATGACTTTTATTTTGCGGTAAAGTACAGAAGATGTGAAGACAAGGCTTTCTGAACTGATGCTCAGCCTCACAAATCTGCCTCTTTTTTAAACGTCGTACCCCAGAGTCTCTCTCTCTCTTCTTCCCCTCTGTCACCCTCGCTCTCTGTCTTCCTCCCTTTCTGCTTTATCAAGAAGAGAAAAAGGTGCTTTATTTGGCCTGGTACTCTAAAAGCATCCCCTTTTGTCTCTTCTTCTTCCTCCTCCCCCTCCGCCGCCGCCACCAACTCCCCCTCTCCATTTCACCCTGCTCGCTCTCCCGTGGGACCCTTCAAAAATACAAGGAGAGAGGAACAAACGCCAGAAGGCTCACTGCTCGTTGGATAACACACAAGTGAACACCTCATGGACTTCTGTGCCCTATTTCTGTTGTGCTAAGGACATTACATCAACAACTTTAGGCTGGTTCCAGAAATCTGAGAAAGGACTGAGTCACTGCATTGCTTCGTGTTTCACAATGAAAACACAGGAGGAAAAACATTAGTGTTTAAACTGTCATTATACAGATTATATCTTAAAGCTTCTGAAATCTTTGTATCAAATTTGGTTTAGGTTTTAAGCGTCCTTCTGTTTAAGACCAGAACTTTGATTGGCAAAGCTAATGTATGTTGAACTGAAGCTTTTTGCAAAGAAGTCAGTACAGACAGTTTATTATATACTGAGTATGCTTGGTGTTTGCTTTATTTGAGTATTTATTTGGTCAAAATTGCAAGAAGTCCTCCAAATAAACCTCCAAATTGCATCATTAGTTCATGCCCTCTAGTTTTCTGATCTGATGCCCCTCTTAGCAGGACGTTCAATGTTTGTCAGCAGCATTTTTGAAATCAAAGTTACAAAAATAAAGCCATTTGATGGTGGTGTAACCCAGTGGTTAAGGTTGTGTTAGATGTATGGACAAAAACTACTTAGGCTCTGGGAAAGATCATTGCTTTGGTCTCAGTTGGTGCTTAATCAAAGCTAGAGAAACACTGATTGTGGTCATGTTTTCAAGAAAAAAGCAATAATGCTTAATCATGGTAGGTAGCAGTCAATTAAACATCCATGGATGTTTTGTTGAGCCATCCATCGGCCTCCACCTTCCATCTTTGCGGATTTTATTTGCTCTATATTATTGGCACTTTTCTTCCAGTAGTAATTCCTGGGACTTTGTTACTTCATTCTAAACATCTACTTGGCTGATCCTCTTGCCTCCAAAACTGCAGTTATTAAAAAGAAGCTATTTTGAGCCCCAACATGTTGGTTTTGGAATTGTTGGTGATGCATACAGAGCAAAATAAAGCTAAATGCAAATACTGTGAGAGAAAAGTTGTCGCTCTGAAGTGAAAAATTACCGTTTTTTTTTAACATCGTATGCTGAGTGCATGTTCATCCTAAATTAGGTTTGATTGGCGTAGATTTCTTGTGGGGGTAAACAGGGGTCTGGGCATCCTTCACTTCATTTTTTATCACTCTGTTGAACTTTATGCACCGATTTATGCCTTTTCTGAATCAATTAATGGTGGAAATCTCTATTTATATAAAGGAAAACTGCTTCAAAACGGTATAGCATCAGTTTTACTCTTTTGCTTCTTTCATGTTTTTATTGGCGGGGACAAATACACGTGTTCTAAATCTGAACTCTACGCCTATACAGCAGTTAGTTGCCTTGTGTTTGCTGAGCACCTTTGTTAGAAAACACAAATCCCTGCGGTACCCAAGCTTTACAACTTTTTTATCAAAGTTACAATACAGGCAAACCATTCCTGTAGTTTTATTTTATATTTCAGCAAATGCTTAGCAGAGGCTGGCACCAGTGAATGAACTCTAAGAAATACACAGTTTGACAGAAGAATATAGATTTTGCAGTTAAAAGAATCCTCCCAATGGAAATCTTTGCTTAAAGCAAATATTAAATAAATGTTACTTGGAGTTCAAATAGAGGATTTTAAATACATTGCATAGTGCAGAAAAATAAAAAAAATATGTCTACTTTTTGAGCACAAGTGTATTTGATGGTTAAATCAATCATTATAGAGGTAAATGTGACAATAAGTCATGATACTGATGTTGTGTTTCAGTCACTAGTTACTCAGAAATTGTGTTTAAGTTTTCACAAATTTGTCTAAATGTAGTTTTATCATTATAGTTTTTACAGTTACTAACAATAGAGTGAAAAGACGGGAGAGGGAACAGTTGAGATAACATTCAAGTCATCTCATTCTTCTCAAACTGAGGAACCAGCTCACGTCAATGTAGATGAAAAAGTAAAAAGTAAAACTCATGCAACAACACGGTATATATATATATATGTGTGTGTGTGTGTGTGTGTGTGTGTGTGTGTGCATGTGAGTGTGTGTCGACCAATCTAAGTAAATGCCAATTCCTGTGGGACAGCTGGCTGTATGCTAGAGTGGTCAGCTCCGTCCTGCAGGCTATCACTCCAAATGTCTATTTCTGGAATGTGCATGGAGAGTGTGTATCCGTGCAGATGTATCTGACCAGTTCGAACTGGTGAAGAGTGCGACCGTCGCACCAGAGTCGCCTCCAGATGGATGAGCGACTCCAGGTGGGTCGTGTACAACAGTGTGTGGAGGCATGCTCGCTGGATTTATAGTTTCAGCTAGCTTTAATGTCAGTATCCACCCTAAATGGTTTCTCGCAACATGATGAGTGCTGCTATATTATTACTGACCGCCGCCCCCACTTCACTGATTTTTAATTGACTGTTGCACCACAAAGGCCATGCGGTGGGAGAGTAAATAACTAAACACACATATACAGAGCTGCACTTCCATTATTTGGCTGAGTGGATAACGATAGAGATGATGATGATGATGGTGGTGGAGATGATGGTTTATTTAAATGTCTCTGTGGAATTACATGAGAGGGCCAATGTAGAGGAGCTAATTTACACTGAGGATGGCTGGCCAAGGAGGGGGACCAAATAAAATAGGGAAAAAAAGGAGGAACAAAACAATAAAGTGCCGTGCTAAATCTCAGAGGGGCTATGCAGTGGATTCCAGTGAGCTCGTGAAATCGGCGTTAGATGAACCCTGAGCTTAGCGATGCATGTTTATTGCATTATCTGTATAGCGTTATGTTCTTTGATATGTTTTCAAACATTTTGTCCAATGTGTGTACATGTTAAACATTAATGAGCAGCAGGGAGATGGAAGTAGGCGAATTTGCTGAAACGTAATGATGAACGCAGTTTATTTGTAGTTATTCATGGTAACACATTTAATTTAATGTGGCGGAGGAATCAAAGAAGCTGAAGCTACAGTTATACATATGGGCTAGATATCTGTACTGTAGCATTAATTTTTTCCATTAAATGCATTGAGATGGAGTTGAAATGTTGTACATCTTCTTGCCTTTTTTCATACAACAATCAGATGGAATCAAGAGGATAGCATGGTAATGTTGCACAGTATACCGATAATAGAAAAATATTGCAATATCCAGCTGTTAAAAATAATACTATTCCACATTCACTAGGGTTGGTACGTGAAAAATGAAACCATGGCTCTTATCAGTTGTGGTGATTTGCAACAGCGGGGCACGTGCATCGCTTTGCTTCCACTCTTTACAGGCACAGTAGGTGTTTTTCTTTCTTTCCTAAGCACAATATGTCTATGGATTGTCCACAAAGTCATTATTTTCTTACAGCCAACAGTCGGGACAACTCCACGGACAACACAGAGCCCGTCTGTACAAGATGTTTTACCTACGAGGACTGGACGAGCCAACACGCAACTTGGCAATGCATTTCAATGAAAGACATTCCGACTTGGGGTTCAAAGAGCGACAGCTCAGCGAAAGTGAATGTAGGAATGAAAGTCAAATGAGTGTGATTTGCTTTGTGACAAGTGGACTTTTCTTCTTCTTCTTTAAGAGCAATGATAACTGTTTAATTTGGCTTGACTGACCAATGCGGCAAAAATCTACAAATACAAATGCATTGTTTAAAAATATCTCTAAATGCAAATGGTTTTTTTTCTGACAAAGATGCATTTGTTTCAGTGTTCCATCATAGAAAATTCAGAGGTATAGGAGTCATTGGAAAGAGTGTCATGATGTACATGGTCTTTACAAGTGTATGGAAGCCATTGTTTACGACAGCTGCTACAATTCAGGGATACACAAGTGTGCAGATCAACAAACACCAGTTCTAATGATCAACTGAATTCCTGCAAGAAAGACTGAAAGTGGGTGATTAAAATGTGCACTAAAGTACTGCTGCACTTTTACAAGCAGCAGTGTGACATGTGAAAGTGGAGACTAGTGTAAAGAGTGGATCTTAATGTAGAGTTTCTCCAGTTCTGGTTGGATATCAAGATTTCTGAGCACTTCTTTATACTGTAATTTGCTTCTTTTCACATCGTCCACTGATTTGCAATGAATTTTCAAAATACTTTCAACAAATTTTGCATTTTATTGTTCTATCATCTATTATTCCATTACTTTTCCTGATGTTTTGGGGTTTTCAGTGTGGTATTTCAGCACCAGTATTGATATATTTAGGCAGACATCACATCAAAGTAAGATTTTTGGTATTCTGACCGCACTGCAGCATAGACTCTAAACTGGGACATGACGGAGACAAACAATCTGGGTTCAGACTGTGTACTGTCAACCATCTCTGGAGGCTTAGAAAACAAAAAAAAAGACTAAATGCGTCATTTATGCACAAACAAAAACATAAATGAACTACAGATAAACCCTCTCACAAACCACAACAAGATAACTCCACCAGCAGAGACAGTAGCCAGCAGACAGCAGCAGTCTGTTAAGTAAAACAACTCCAGAGGTTGACTCCTATTTTTTTGTACTTCACAGTGGAGGACAAGCAGGGCAGAGCGCCACATAAATGCTCAAAAACTTATTAGACCGTAAATTTAGACCAGTAATTCATAAAAGATGACCTCAAACCGGGTGATGGCTGGGTTATAACGGATGAGGAATACCGAGGTCGCAGGCTTTGGAAGAAATCTCCGGCGAGCAGAGTGTAAGTGTATGTGTGTGTGTGTGTGTGTTTGCGAGCGCGTGTGCATATGAATGGAGCTCTTTTATAGAACTTTCAGTTTCAATTTATGATCCATTAACTTGTAATAAGCGCCATACGTTCCCTCCTGCCCTGAGAATCAACAGCGATGGGAGCGAGAAGGAGAAGGGAAAGGGCGTTTAGAAGTCGGCCACACAGCTACACAATGCGGCGATTAGCGCGGTTCCGGTCTATGATGTGGCATTTAACGGACGCCCACAGAACCACAGAGCCGAGGAAGTTCATCCAGCAGTCACATCATGCTGGAATCATGGCGAGGCGTGCCCCTGTGGATTTGTGCAGCTGTGATGTTCAGACCTCCTATATCGCTGTTATCGGGGCGGGACACCAGACATGACCTTGGGTTTGGTGTAGAATGAACAAAAAGCCCCCAATGTCCAAAGATTTACACCCTCAAAGAGCACTGGAGCTCACACCTTCAGAGTAACACCAGATATGTGCATTGAAACAGCGACCAGATGACCGACTCCTGACCTCCAGCTCCTCAATAAGAACTATGAACCGTGTCCAGGAAATGGGATTCATAATCCTTAAAGCCACAATCATAAGAAACTCTGGTCAACCAAACAAGACTCAGTTATGGATCTTTAACAGACCCATAACCTACAACTCTCACAATCACCAGGAACAACCCACCCTGAAGGACATCCATACACATAAGACATACTCCATTTGCCTGCAACAAATTAGAAATTAATTAACATTTAAACATTACTCTATTGGTGTTAAGTTGTATTTTTATTGCAATAGATTGAAAAGATTGATGAAAGTAAGATTCTGTAGGACATTCAAGTATAGCCATGTTTCTATAATGTATTTTCTATTTGTATTTTAATGTATTACATTTTTAAGGCAGTTTTTTTTGATGAGCACGTTTTTGTCTGTAAGGTCCCGAGTGTGATTTTTCTTTTTACTACTCATACTAATTAATGGAAGAAGAAAAAAATGCATCAAAATCAATGTTGGTACTAATCACTGGCACATGCTAGATTGTGATAATCAAAACAAATCCTATGGTATTCCTTATGGTGTGGAAAATAAGTTTTTAAAAAACGGTTAAAATCCTGAAAATCAATGGATATTTGATAATTATAACCAGGACTGATGTTAATTAAAAGAAATAAGCAATTGCAAGTGAAAAATGGTATTAATATGTAACTCTTTTTGGCATTGTTTTTGATAAGGACATTTTTGTCTTTAAGGATCTCGGTGTAACTTTTTAAAATTGATACGTCTCCAATCTCACATTTGACATCTTCGAAGAAGACTTAATGCACTTAATTGGAGATAGAAATGCTTTTTTTTCTAAGAAGTTCTGACATAGTGAACATTTAACTCACATGACTGATCAGCTGTTTCCGCTTCTTTCATTGTCTTCATTTCCATGTAAAACATGGCCAACAATAATTACAACTTTAAAGACCAAAAATAATTCCTGAAGACTTTTCTCCATCTTTCTCTTGTAGATAGACAAAGTTTAGTTTGTTTTTTCTTCAAGTTTCTTTTAAGCAGTTGGTAAACAGCTGGTTTAGTTTCTGTCTTCTTCTACTATGTTTAATACAGCCATGTAGCCTCTACTGCCACCTTCTGATGACACCATGCAACCTTGTTAACTAGCATTTTCTCAACATTTCAAAACTTTGCCTCAGATTTGCTTGACAATTATAAGAAAACATGGCTATTGAGTTCTTTGTTTACTGGCACAAGGCTCCACTTAAGCTATTACAACTGGCTCCAACAGGTCGATTCAGTCTTTAATGGACCCATCATCATGTCACATAAGTAAATTTAAATACACTTGTGCTACTCCCCCTTCCCTAACCCTCCCCCTAATCCCCTTTTTTTCTTCTCATGCACCATCACTGTGTTAGCTGTTTTGTGCTTTTTTCATGCTGTAGTTAATCTATTGATCTTTGGTTTGCACTAATAACTGTGCTTATATATAAAGTAAATTTGCCTCAACTGTTATTGTTCTCATTACACAATTTCAAAATTGTACAGATTTCTGCTACCTACATTTTTCCTAGTTACCATCTAAGACCTTGACCAGACAAGAACTTCACTGCAATGTTTTTTATTTATTTATAATAACCATATCAAAAAATCTAAGTAGACAAATAGTCAGGTTGTGTAGCAATGCAGGCATATTTTCCCTTCCCTTCATCTGTCTAAAGGAGTTGGTTCCTTTTGGGCCCAAGACAGTGCTTACCCAGTCACAGTGGAGCTACTCAAACCTGTGGATCATTTTTCCTAAAATGTTCTAACCGTCCTCCCATCCTCTGAGTCTTTAGTATCTCAAAGAGCAGCTGAGCGACTTGCTAGTAACTTTAATTCTCAGATCAGACACAGAGCCATTCCTGCAGTGTCCCCACAGCTCACCTCCTCCCTGTTCATAAATGAGGCTAATTGAGAAACCGTATTCCAGCGTGGGCCTTCACTCGACCCCCGCCCACCATCCAGGCTGCAGGAAGGGGGCCTGTTAGCAGCCTTTTTGCTCTCAGCGCCGCTCTTGTTGAGGCGAAGGGGTTTCAAGGAAAACCACCTGATCCTCTCCTTTTAAAGTTTCTTTTATGCGGGGCCCAGGCAGAGAGCGGGAGCTGATTCTTTGGCTGAATTTCTTTTTTGAGGACGTTTCAAATGCAAAGAGAGCAGGAGTTCTTCCAAGGTGCAGTGAGATTCGGGATTCAGCGAGGCATGAAAAATTGCAGAGGAGTAGCCGCTGAAAAAGCAGAGGAGTAGCAGTAGTGGGGTTTGGCTATTCAGAAATCCCTTCAGTTTCCATGTGTGCTGTGACCATATGTGTTTTTACGAATTTGGAATTGAATTAAAGATATTAATCTGAATGACAGGAGTGCAATTTCTTTAAATTACCACACGTATCAGGTTGAAGAGGTACCAAGACAGGCAAATGGCCTGAATGGCTGAATACACTGATGCAAATGTCAGTGCGTGGGAAAAGTCTGTTAACTCCATCACAGAGAAGAATCATGCAACAGGCAAAAGATTCCCAACAAAATTCAGTGCATGTGACAGATGCGAGAGCTTCAAGCCAGAGCCTAGCACTGAACATGTAATAGATGTAGACCAAAGCTGAAATCCTTGAGCACGTTGACATTCACCATATGTCACAATCAGCCCATCGACTCTTACACTTTCAAATATGAAAACGGAGGATATTGCGTGGAGGCTGGTGCAGGCAATGGCATGCATACGGAGCAGAAGAGGGAGGATTACGTTGATGAATGGTCGTTCAGTTAAAGCGAGGATGCTTTTCAAAGATAATGCAATGAATAGTTTTAAGTTATGAGCTGAATTCGTACAGATGCAATACTTGGTGTAATCACGCTTTGCTTTTAAGAGGGTAAATCTTGCTGCATATGTGCGTTTAGACAGTCTCAATTGCTTTTGTCTCTTTAAGTAATCACACGATGAATGGAGGATATGGAGATCTGTAGATGACATACCATCTGTTGCAGGACTACTAGTTGTTAATGTTGCTAAAGTTAGCTCTTTATCACTTCAGATATCGCCACATCTGAACTAAATATGCACACACTGTATGTTTGTCATTACACATGCTTATGTTTGCAGGAGTCGCTGTCTTTTCTTGCCATCATTCACTGCAGGTGTGCATGGAAAACGGTCACAACATAAATGCCCTTCCTTTCAAAATAAACTGCCAACTATTCACAGAATGATTAGCAGGAAACAGCAATGTTGAGAAGTAAAGTGGCTGCCGCTGAAAATGTCAAATAATATATGAAAAAAAGAAGAAACCAGGTGTTGTAATTGGCACAGATTCCTGCACGGCGTGAAACTGATGATGAGGGTCTTTTTTCGGGGGGTCTAAAGAGGTAATCACAGCATTTTCTTGAGCAAACACAATCAGCGTAAAAAACACTGGCGAGGAAAAGAAAAAGCAAAGAGGAAAAGTCAAATAGTGGCTAAATCAACAAACTTGAAACAAGTGGTGCCATGAATATTCCCGCTAGCCCCCGAGGGCAACGCTACATTCTGCATATAGGAGTCTTTTTCTCCCTTTTCTTCTCCACAGTTTGACTTCAAAGGCTAACTCTCTTGCAGAATCCGAGTCAGGTTGGGTTGGTGTGTTGGGGGGGGGGACTGGAGCACACAATATGCTGGGTGCACGCCGTATCACACATCTCGCACTCTTTTATGTGTTAATCACCATCAGCGCGGCCGCGGTTGGAAGATGAATGAGAATGTAATGAAGATTTAGGTCGTGGGAAGTGACTGGAGCTACACCTCCCCCCCCTCCTCACCCCAACCAAGACTCCCCGACATCTGCTTGCTCCATATTTCGTATTCACCGCTGCTACTATCAGCCAGCGTTGTGCTCATATGCCACATGAAAGGAAAACATTCTGACCTTTCAGGCTCGATCATAAAATGTGACAACGGCCGTGAACAGGGCACCTCCCGGAAAACTCTTCTAATTCATTAGACGTCACGGTTTCGTCAAAGTGATGATGTAAAGCGAGCAGTGTGGTGACATTTTAGTCTAACTTTTACATTTTTTATATCATCCAAGCTCTTCAAGGCTACAGCTGTTGCCACCTTTGTGTTCGGTTACATTATCACGCTTTATATTCTGGTCTAAAGGCTCAGTTTAAACGTCCCTCAGATTCAATTTGCAAACTCTGAATCGCTCTCTGGCTGGACAGCTAGCATTAGCATTAGCATCATCACAACTACATGCAAAGAACAGCAGCTCATTCAGTAGATATTCACTCTCTTCTTCACTAAAGTCCTCTTTACTGGCCGGATTTAGCTCAAGAAGAGATGCAAAATGGTTGGAAAACATGAATACAGTTACAACTTTTCATGCACACGATTCCCATTTTCCATGATTCCATTTTTAAAAAAACGTTATTTACAAGTCACAGAGTTGGTTTGATATGCAGGCTCCACACGTGCACAGCTAAATGAGCAAGAAACAATCGACAAACACTGAAAAAAAGAAGATTTGGTTGCAAATAGAAATATTTCGGCTACAGAATTTGCCACCACATGAAGCACCACAAGTAATTTGTTTGATCATTTGAATCAGCATCACAAATTTGTGCAAGTGCAAAGCCAGGTTTGAATGACATCCAAACTAAATGACTTTGCCAGCATTACAACATATAAAAAAAGGCTCAAAATGTTATTTTTTCAGGGTTTTGAAACTATTTTATACACCGATCAGCCACAACATTATGACCACTGACAGGTGAAGTGAATAACATTGATCATATTGGAACTATGTGGTGTTCTGCTAGAAAACCTTGGATTTTAACATCCGTGTTGATGAGACTTAGACTTAGATTGTCCCAGAACAATCACACTCCCTCATGCAAATGGAAATCTCAAATGTCACTGGCTACAGGAAAATGCACCCCACCCCTACAGGAAAATGCACCCCACCACATGGCAAAAACATCAAACAATCAGGAACATCTTGAGGAACATGACAGTCGCTCAAGATGTTGATTTGACCTCCAAACTTCCTAGACCCCATTCGGATCAACAGGATGCAGTGGAACAAGTGGGATTGTCAGAGGCCCCACTGCACAAGCCAGAGTACCCAAAGGATCCACTGCCAACGTCCTGGTGCGAGACCCCATAGGACACCCTAAGAGGTCCTCTTGTCCATGCCCAATGGTTAAGAGCATTTTTGACCACATAAGGGGAACCAACACAATATTAGGCAGGTGGTCATAATGTTATGCCTGATTGGTGTATATTGTATGCAGATGCACTCCCATGCAAGATCACCTTAATCATTCTATAAGAGTTATTATCTGCTGAAAATGTGTGTATTTTTCCATATTGAAATGTATATCACAGAAAAACAAAATATTCTCATGTCACTTTTTAAAAATACTGCACAGCCGTAATCTTTAGTGAACATCTAGAGGACGATTTAGATGAAGCCCCAACATTAATACAGCAGCTGACTCACTCCTTCTGACAGCAACATGAACAATATCAGACTGAAAGTAACAACAGCATTACATCTACATCTACACTGTGGATGCATTTACAGTTTGGATTATTGTTAGTTCACTGTATTTTATATATATGTCAGTTGCCGTCTGCTTGTTTGTAGTTCGTCTGAGCTGTTCTGTTGCCGCCTCTCATTGTATTTTGCGGATAGCTTTCGTTTATAAGTCCATTTACTTTCAAGAACTGCCAGATAGCATCGCTGCCAGCAGTGCAGCAGGTCAAACCGATAAATCTACTGAAATAGAGATATTTTTGTGAGGCGTAGGAAACTCTGAGCGTTGCGATTCCACAGACGCTGCAGCTCACTGAAAAACAAATTGCATTTCCGCTCAGTTTATTTGCCCATTCGTCCGCCTTGAACGTTAAATGAAGATTTCGTCATAGTTCGCAACTTGAAACATCACTTTTTGTTTAGTTTCGTCGTGAAAAGTGGGTCGTCGACGCATATTTTCACCATAAGTTCTGCAGGGAGAAGAAGAGGAAGCGACCAAGACACCAGAAAGAGCTTTGATATACAGTAACAGGAAGGGCCTCTCTCCCTCTCTCTCTCTCTCTTTAAAATAAATAAATAAATAAATAAAAATCCCAGGCTTGAGTCTGGCAGTCAGAGAGCTCTATCAGGGCCAAGCCACACATCTATCAGGGAAAGGCACTAAGGCTATTGGGGATAAAGCACGGAGGCATGAAGAGAGGCTATTTCCATGGGGAGTCCTTGGAGAGGCCAGACCCAACCTGCTACTGAAGCCTAGCAATGAGAGGTCTCTCTGGGGGACTGCAGAGGATAAGAGGCCCCGGCGGAAGAACTCTCACGTCAGCACTTCAATCACGCCTAATCCCTGCTTAGTACACCCACTGCTATGGCAAGGAGAGAGAGAGACGGGGAGAAGGAGAAGAGAGGAGTGGGGGGGGAGAAGGAAGGGAAAGGAGGGAAAAGATAAAAGCTATGAGAAAGGAGAAAGAGAGAGAGAAAAAAGATTAAGAGAAGGAAGGAGATGAGAGACAATGGAATAAAATTGCCATCAAAGGTGAGCAAGTGTGTGAAATTGAGAGTGAATATGTGTTTTTTTTTTTATTTCAGAACTTCTATCCAGGTCAGCAGAAATCAGAGCAAACAGAAGTGATGCTTGAAATATTAATTATCATGAATGTACATATGTTTGTACAAGAAAAAAAAAAATCAATCTCCCGAGCGATGGCCAAATTAAAACTTCAAAGAGAGTCACATCTGTTAAAAAAAACTACTTTCAGTTAAAATGATAATACGGAAAACCGCAGTTTGTATTCCATTTCGGCTAAATTACGACAAGGAGCTCGGGGTCCGATTTTAAGAAGGGTGAAAGAGGATATTCTTGGCTGTCTTTTAGAGAGAAAGTCCCTGCCACACCACCAGAAATATAACCAGAAAACCAAGTGTTCCACTTGTCAGACAAATTACATGTTCCCTCTGTATGGGTCTTCTTCTGAGGCTGCTTGTGTTGTTCGGCAGTGGATGGGATTATCTCCCCCCCCAAAAAAAGCCAAAGTGATACAATCTCAGTATGAAAAAAGACCAAAAAAAAAAGTGGTGCACAAGTCTGGTTTCAAATGCAAACTCTTTTGTTTAAACGCTACCGGAGTGGACGAGACGGAGGCGAGAGGTCAGAGGACACCGACGGAAGGGAAAAAATCTGCACTGCTGACCTGCGATTACTTTGCAGAGACGCCGCGGGAAAACATCTCAACTTAATCTGCTGTGCATATGTACAGTATGTGTATCTACATGCTTATATTTGTGTATCTACATGTGTGTGTGTGTGTGTGTGTGTGTGTTGGATGGAGAGATGAGAGGAGAGAGAGAGGGAGAAAAAAAAGAGGGATGGAGATGGAGCAGATGGACGAGGGGAGATCAGCGAAAGAGGATTACGCCACGTCAAACCATCATCTTTAAAATCAGTCCACCCACATTTGCTTCGGAGGCTTCGGGGAGCCAATGTAGAGCAGGGATAATTTAAGGCCCGCGGTCCATCTCCCTCCCTCCCTCTGCTGCTCCACGTAGTAAACTGGAGAGCGATCGGACGGAGGAGATGGTTTAAATTAAAGCACAGGGATTCCACTTTGAGAGTGCGTCGAGTTAAACTGTAAAGGGTTGATTGTGCAGGAAAGCTGTGGGGGGGATTTCTAGCCTGAGAGGGCAAACGGCTGCGTATGGATCACTAAGAGACTGAGGGGGATGCTTTTGGAACTTACTTGACATTTGATTTGGGAGTTAAAACAACCTGATTTACCTCAAAAAATGCAAACATTTGTACCTTTTTGTGACAGAATCTTCTTTTTCTCTGCTTTTTATTTATTTTTTTGCTCCCACCAGGAACATTTCCTCCCCCTAAAGCTTACTAACATATACTCCTTTGAGCTATACCAGATAAACGGTGTAAAATAGGCCACCTTTAAAATTCAACATGCTCTCATTACCAGCATTATACTCTACAGGGGATCCATGTGGTCCACAGCCAGCTCTAAATGTTTACAGAACTGAATATCTGACAAATCCGCTCTTCTAAATGACAGCGATGAAGCCTCTGCCAACAACATGAATTATTAAACATCCACATATCCATTAAATTTTGTTCTTCAGTGACACTTTTCTTTATTATTTCTCAAATATCATCCTCCCCCCAAAAAACACTATGGCCTTCCAGTGGAGTGTGATCTCTATCTGTCCAACATCACAGTGTGTCGCTGAGAACATAATGTGTCATTACAGCACCACGGTCAGCGCCAGTGTCCACAATAATGTTCTCCAGCCGAGGATTTCAGCTCCACGACACAAAGCCTCACTCGGCCAGGTTTCTGTGCACGGATCTTCTGCAGCTACAACAACCTTCAGTCACAATAACAAATAAAAAAGATGCTAATTGTTCACAGCTGGATGCAACTTATGTAACTGGGAATTTGACGAGGAGCCACGGGAGTCGTTCTGTGCTTATATCGTTTATATTCAGGCAAATAAAAGCAAAGATGGAGGGTGGAGTTACAAATATGTTACCAAAGTGTATAGATGTGCCACGAGCTCTGTGAAGCTCTTCTTTGTGTTCGGCTTGTATGCTCACAATGTTAAAGTGCTGATGTTTAGGAGGTATAATGTTTACCACATTCACTATCTCAGTTAAGCATGGTAACATTTGGGTGCCCCGATAGCCTAGCGGTTATGTTGCGTGACCCACGTGCAAAGGCGTAGCGGCTGTGCTGGGTTCGAGTCCGACCTTGGCCATTTACCGCATGTCCTTCCCCACTCTCTCCCGTTTCTAATTCTATCCACTGTCCTGTCCTCTCTAATAAAGGCATAAAAGGCCAAAAATAAATCTTTTAAAAAAGCTTCCTAGCATTTGCCATTTGGCACAAAATACATGTAAAAAAAAAAATTGGATTGTAGTGCCAGTTTTTCCTATATTTGGCCCTAAACCAAGTTTGATGATGGTAGTAGATCAAAAGCTGAAGAACTGCAAAATAAAAGCATCATGATGGTGCAAGAGGATGAATGAAGGGATCACCAGTGTCAGTATGCTTCATACTATCTCATACTAACCCGCAACCCGGCCTCATTAAAAGTAAGCTAAACTGTATTCTGATCTATTTTCATTCTATTTCAAAAGATCCGCAAAGTCTGAAACAGGACTTTCACCATTAAAAAACACTATTTACTTATGATTTCATTTCATTCATTGAATTTTAGCCACCGAAACCACTAAGATTTAGGAAAATATCACATTTTGGCTTCAAATACAACTCTTCTTCATCATATTTGAATCTTCTCCTCTATTTTCTGGATTCATGAATCATGTTTTATCTAATATATAACTAATTGGGTGCAAAGGAGTCACAGCTTAGCAATAAAATAAATAGCAAAGACATGTAGACATCACATCACAAACTAATGGAATGTGGGAGAAAATACATCTCCCTAGAAAATAAATACAAAATTTTGAAGAGTGCACTTTAACTGTATTGAATGGAGACCATAAATGCCTTTATATTAGCTGAACTATCCATTTTTTGAAATATTTAACTCTGGAACAAAGACGTTGACGAACTCACACTACCATCCATAGCAACACGCCACTTTCATGTCGTAGAAAGTGACCTTGTTCCATCCTGTTTTCTGGTAACTGTCCAAAATCACGACTATTTAGTAAATTGTGCTGCAAAAAAAAAACTGAATTGGTGCTCCAAATGTACATAAGTTCATTAAAAACCTGTCCAAGAATCCCTACGTATTCAGAAAATCCCAGCACACAGCACGCCTAGTTGAGATATGAGTAAACAAACGGTGTGTGAATCAGCCGAGAAACACAACCACATGTACCTGAGCTTACATGTCATATGCATGTTGATTTTTCTGGCAGCCAGTGTGGCCTTAAGAGCTGGACGCTGGCAGACTCAGTTCCCCCCAGAGAGAGGGTCTCATCTCCTGTTTGAAGGCGCTGCCAACGAGTAAGAATCCCTGGCTCAGCGGCCAAATATATAAACACTCTCATCCCATCCCATCCCGTCCCACAGTCCAACCCACCAGCTGCCCTCGAAAGAAAAACAATAGGGTAAATGACAACTCCGACAAAGAGGCCTCGGGAGGCTCTCATCTTCTCTTCCTTACTCTCTTCTTAAGTTGTACTTGTCGTCGGCTCCGTCCACACATGATTTCCCCACATACCTACGCTCTCTGTGCTACGTCACGCTCAAAATGGCCGATGATTAACGCCATCTGTGGTGGGCAGGCACCATGCTAACACCCTGGAATGGGATGGATGGTGCATCCCGGGTCCATCTGTGCCTGTACATACAGATATGTACACAGGGGAGGGAACGTGCCAGCGCACTGTATGTTTGTACGCACACAAACAGAAAGTCACGAATAAACCGAGGCGCACACACACACACACAGCAGCAGAATACAAATAGAAACACCAGACACAGAGGAAGAGGGGCGATAAGAGGAAAGAAAAAAACACACAACTTCTATTGATAGCAAAAGAGGCTTGGACTCCCTTTTTTTTTCAATAAACCAACACTTCATGTTCCTGGCACTCCCTCTCAGCAGACACACTCTGCAGCGTATCCAAAACAGCGAGAGAGCAGGAGGATATTAATTAGCACAGCGCGAGGTCGGTCACGTCCGTTTAAAAAGGAGGCTCGGGTTCGCCCGGTGTTTGATGACTTGTCACGGGGGTCAGCAAAAATAAAAAAAACACGCACACGGCCTTTTGAAAAGTCAGACTCGACTCATGGGGAGTAGACGGAGCAATTATGAAGGGTTTCTTTAGAAAAACGCCATTATGGGTTCTGTAATCGTGACTCATTCAGCTGATTTGAGTCACAAATAGAGCCTTGAGGCAAATGTGTTGTCTTTGGAAATGCATGTTTTTTTTTTTGCATTTGATAAATGAGCTCATGTATGTCGGCGTGGAGGAGAAAGCAGGTCCTACATGCAATGGTAATGTACTTACACCTTCTCTTACACTCCAGGCCGCCACCATCTTTCCATTATTTATGTCACTGAAGGCATTTAGAGTCCATTATGCGCAAGGGTCAAGGTGCTGGAAGATATTTTATTTGAGTGACATAATAGTTTTAACGCTTCCAGGCAAAGAGGGATGGGAGAATTATGCAGCTTTCAGAAGAGCCATTTGTCATCATCCTTTTTTCTTTTTAGCTTTCTGGTTGGCCTACTCTGCTGTGTCTGTTTGTTTGTTTATTTGCTTTTTTTTTTTTTATGCTCCCCTGTGCTAAAAGGAGATGAATCCATTTTGTGCTTTAGTGTGTGGGAAAAATTCCAACAACAAACGTTTTACAGCCCTCCCTCTTCATGGGAGCTAAGAGGAGCTCAGCTATTTTTGCTGCGGGGGAGACGAGGCGAAGGCAAGTGGAAACGCAAGCTTCGCTCGATGTTTGGCTGCTGGTGGAGGAAAGGGAAGATGTGAAAAGATAAATTACTTTGTTCTTTACAGACTCGCGGCGGTACAAAATCCCTTTAATATTTACCTTTTTTCTTTTTTTTTTCCCCTCTCCCCAGAATACAAACGCGGGGTGGTTTTCATTCCTGTGCCATGACGCTGCACATATGGATACATGCAGAAAATGCTAAAAGTGATTCCTTCCTTCAACTCTCTCCTCATGACAAGAGGGAAGGTTCATGGGAAAAATTTCTGCAAAGGGGAAGAGGGAAGCGGGTAATGGAAGTCATTTATAATCAAAATGACAACCAGCTCCAGTTGAGACGGAGACTGAGGCAGCGGGAGGGAAATGTTAGAAGACAGCTCGGAAGGGGAGGACTGGGAGGTGAAGGCGTGAAGGCTGAGATTGGAGAGGGACTGTGGGCTACTGGGAGGGGTTGTGTCCCCTTAGCATCTGGGTGAAGTTCATTAAGCAGTGGATTCGCTGCAGAGGGGCAGACCCCGAGAAGAGAGTGGAGACGAAAAGAGGCTGCAGCTCCAAGGTCACGGCTCGTCCCGGGGGTCAACGGAAGGGGATTGGAGATGATGATGATGAAGCTGATGGTGACAATGGTGATAGATGAAGCGCGGAAAAGCTCATCTCTTTGCGGTAGAACTCGGAGTCGATAGCCGGTAACACAAAATGGAAATCAAGTGTTAACGGCGACACGGTGCACATGCAGAAGAAGACGTTTCATATCTCATTACCCACACACACTATTATCTAACACAGCACCCAGGTGTGACATTAAATCTCACTACATTTGTCCCATACATTCTATAAGTGACAGCAGCGGCGCAGGAATCAGCTTAAGGCTCGGCAACAAGCCTGTGTCCTAGAAATTATACATTAAACATATGCAACAGCAAATAGAGTCAGAGAGATATGCACCATTTGAATTCCATTTTTATGAACATTTATCAACATTATTGTTAATAAACATAAATGCAGAACTGCAAATGTTCAAAATACTAATTGACATCATATTTAGCTGTTGTTCCGACAATAACATCTGCAGTTGCACCACAATATCTAATAGGGCTGTGCAATAATGGAACAAACTAACATATTTTCTGTAGTCATTTTCACCCAATGGACAAAAAAAAAATATCATTCTTGATTGATTTAGACGATTTTCAAGGAAGTAAATCTGCATTGAAAATAAAAATCATTTAAAAAAAAGTTTATAACCTTTCCCATATGGTGTAACATTGGCAAAGGCATCCAAAGCAGTGTGTTTGCTTTGGACGACATTCAGATCTGGCTTTGCACTTGTCATACTGAGCTTTGTGGTGCCGATTTCAGACAAATTAGTCACGTTGCCTCATGTGGTGGCAACAATTGCAAAACACCAGCCAGCAGAGAACCTGTTTTTTGTCAACATCATCCTTTCTGTGGACAAACTATTCGAAGATAACTGATTTTTCAGTGGTTCTCTCCTGCTGTTCACTCATTTCGCTGTGCACATGTGGAGCCCGCATGTCAACAAACTCCGTTTCTTGTCAATAAAGTTAAAAAATGAGCTTAAGTCGGAGTAAATTATGGTAATTGAGAAAGATTTCTCTTGCACATCAGTCATGTAAAATGAGAATTCTGCAAGTGTTCCTTTTGTGTCAAGTAGCAAAAGAGTGATTTGACTTAATGTACATTGCACTTCCAGGAATGTGACTATTGTGCATGCGTATATGGCGAAGTCGATGCTAAAAGGATATATTATGCAGGCCTTGTTGGTGAATTATTGCACATCATGCTGGGTAAGCTGTAGAATCTAAATGCCTTAAAAGAAGAAAAGAAAATTACAAGATATGACTTTTTTTGTAGGCTGAACTTGAAGAAGGTCGCGAATAAACTGTCCAACTTTTACTGCGTTAAAAGTATCATATGTCTTAGAAATACTGAAGAATATCCATATCCAATAGTTGTCATGCAGACGTGGTATCAAGGAGCTCATTAACTTGAAGAAATAGAGATTTCAGCAGGCTGCTCTCGCAATTAAGACATTTATCAATTCAATACATTCGGCGTGGACACACTTTCATCAAAACGAAAATTATTCCTCTAATAATAATCACAGCTTTTTTGTGCATTTTTCCCGAGGTGTGATGCGTGTTCTCATCAAATCTGGTTTATTTGTCCTCCGTCCCATTTGCTTCCCCATCGACTCTTCTCTCTCCTCCTGCCCTCGATCTCACCATTTGATCTATATGTGTCAGAGCTGATTTATACAATTTCGGAGAGAAATAATGTTCCTTCAAATCATTAATCTTTGCTTTTTAACAATCAGCGATGTGACGGGTATATGAGTGAGTTAGGGAATTATAATACAGTGTGACGCCGCTCCTACATGAATGAGACGATCCATAAAGGCCTGTCAGATTAGGTGTGCCAATTCCTCAGTCTGGATTTATTATTATTATTATGGGCCGAGGACTACCGCCTGCATGTAGATGAAGGGGCCCGACGCCGAGACGTCAGACCAGATCACACTCCATTAAGTTCCACCCCGGAGTGTCTGTGTGTGGAAACTGTAATTTCATGTGTTCACGTATATGTGAAGGAAGGTGATGGGAAGAACGTGTGTTTCAGGGAGCGGCTGGTGTGTCCTTTTCCCGGCGGGTACAACATAATCTGCAGTGCTGTGAAAAAGTATCTGCCACCTTCCTGATGTCTTTGATTTTTGCATATTTCTCACACTAAAATGTTCCAGATTGTCAAATTAATACTTATGTTTATTTGATGTTAGACAGAGATAGCCTACACAACACCAAATTCAGTTTTGAAATGACGATTTATTGAAGATTTATTGAAAACCTACACTGATCAGGCATAACATTATGACCACCTGCCTAATATTGTGTTGATTCCCCTCAAAAATACTCTGAACCATTGGGCATGGACAAGAGGACCTCTCAGGGTGTTCTATGGGGTCTGGCTCCAGGACGTTGGCAGTGGATCCTTTGGGTGCTCTGGCTTGCGCAGTGGAGCCTCTGTCAATCAAACTTGTTCCACTGCATCCCATTGATGCTTGATCAGAATGGGGTCTAGGAAGTTTGGAGGTCAAATCAACATCTTGGGCCATTGTCATGTTCCTCAAGATGTTTTTGCCATGTGGTGGGGTGCATTTTCCTGCGGGGGTAGGCCAGTGACATTTGGGATTTCCATTTGCATCCTGGTCATAATGTTGTGGCTGATCGGTGTATATCAACCCTGTTAAAAAGTCATTGCCCCCCTAAACCTTATAACTGGTTGGGCCACCCTTGACAGCAACAACTGCAGTTAAATGCAGGAGTGGTTTGCGCCTTGCAACTCTCCCATGGAGGTCATTTTTGTCCAGTGTCTTCCTTAATGTGGAATCATGTAGACGGACCTTGGTTGGACCTGGGTTCTTTTGTGACCTCCTGGATCACTACCGATGCGCTCTCGATGTGGCTCTCCGGCCACTCCTGGAAAGGTTCACCACTGTTCCATGTTTTCTCCCTTTGTGGATAATGTCTCTCACTGTGGTTTGCTGGAGTCCCAGAGCCTTAGCAATGGCTTTGCAACCCTTTCAAGACTGATAAATGTCTTGCATCTCTTTAGTGGCATCGTGTGCTGCTTTTTGAGACCCTTTAGCTACTTCACAATGCCAGACAGGTTCTATTTAATGTTGTTTATATTCAACAAGCCTGGCAGTAATCATACATGGGTGTAGCTGGTGAGACTGAACCCAATTGCCTAATGAATTTGGTCATTTGAGTAGATTGGTAGCTAAGGGGGCAATTACATTTTCACAAAGGGCAAGATAGTTCAATAAATAAAATCATCATTTAAAAACTGCATTTTGCGTCTTCTTGGGTTATCTTTGTCTTACATTAAAATTGGTTTGATGATCTGAAACATTTAAGTGTGACAAATATTCAGAAATAGAAGACTTTCTTTACTGTGAGGCCTCAACACAGAGATGTTCTACCCACCAAAGAAACCGACTGTTTAGACACTTCAGACTGTATCTGCACAGGGAGACTGCAGAGGAGGACAGCAGCAATAATTTGCATTCCTATCCGAGTCCCGTCTCTCTCCCAGATGTTGGCACAAGGCGCTCCGAAGCTGTGAGTGTTTGTTCTCCCACAGTTTCATCCTTGCATACACTCCACCTATTAGCATGACTTTGAGTGCACCTTTGGCATATATGAGCATCTACATAGCAAACAAAGCCCCGAAGCCGCTAAAACGCAACTGTTTCTCCAGCTCCCTGCTATCTTTCCCTTCTCTTGATCTTTACTCTCACTGTTTGTGTTTTTACTCCCTTTCTCTTCTGCTTCTCGTCATTATTTTTTTTACTGTTGTTGCTCTTCTCCGGAATTTTTTTGTTTTTCTGTCTCTCCTCATCACTTTCTTGCTTTACATCTCCATCTCGACGTTGCGCTGGTTCAAGAGACACCTGTGGTGACTGTGTGCACAACCGCACTCTTATGAGATGTACAAAAAGCAACGCTGCGCTGTAAAACTGACGGCTCTTTTTTTACATAACTAAAGAGAAAGAGCGTCTGAAAGGCAGATGCGGGAGGAGGAGAGGGGTGTCTGAAGGTGAGAAAAAGAAATATTGACTTTTACTGTTCAATGCGGAGCCAATGTTTGAAGTTCGAAGGAAGTTTTGCCTCAAAGCTTAGATGTTCAGGGGTATTGACTGCAGAATAATGGCTGAGAGGACTACAAATGTGACATGAGTAGATGGGCTCCCGCTTCAGTATTGCACGGTGTAATATTTCAGATGAATACACAAAATATAAAACTTTAATGTCTTTGTGTTGCCAGAAAGTAAGAAGTTAATGGTTTATCATTCATTGCTGTGTAATGGTCTGTAAACTGTTGATATTTCCTCCACAAAATGATGATTTTGGACTGTAGAAGTAGAATAAAATCCAGCATTTTTACTCTATCTGCTGCCTCCATTCAGGTAAACTGCGAAAAGCAGAACCTCTCTTTCAAACTTTCCAGAGTATCTGTCAAAAAACTCGGGCAGTTTTCTAGTCAATTAACTTGTTTTCGTTTTGTTTGTTTTTTTGCTTTGTGCACTGGAA
>OMNN01089971.1:0-22720 GCA_900302755.1 Chromis chromis
CATCCTGTTTCTCTGTCATGGCCCGTGCGGTTTTAATAATGAAAAATGTACTTCCGTCATTTCCATTGAACGAGCGTGTTGTAGAGTCTGAAGCCGTGCCTGCGCTTATCAGTTTACTGGAAGTGCTTTCATTTGTAAACACTGGGGATGGAAAGAGGTGACAAAGTCGTCAAACACTCGTGCGCATCTGGCCGACAGGCAGAATCCAAAAGGGGGAAATGACCTCTGTCATGTTTCGCTTTTTCTTTTTTTGTCTTTTTTTTTTTTTTTTGAGCAGAAATGCGTGTGGGAAACAGTAGCGACAGAACATGTTTTTAAAAACATCACATGTAATTATTTTGTCGCACTGTAATGAAGAAAACACAACATTCTCGCTCCATTTTACATGCGAAAGAAAAATGCCAAAAAAAATACAGGCTCAGATATGTTTCCTGTATTATTCTTCCTTATGATGATAAGCGCTATGCGATGACGTGTTGTAAATATGCGCTATATAAATAAAATTGAATTGAATTGAATTGAATATGTCAGATATAGAAAGTGTGTTGGGGGCGGTGGGGAGGGGAGGGGGTGTGCAGGTGAACTAGGTAAACACAGCCTCTGTCTCTTTGCATTCAGGAAGTGGAACTTGCTCACACCCGTCCTCTCCTCCTTTCAGAATGAGTGTGTGCTGCTCATTATCTTAGTGTTGTGTGATTCCCCTCGGCCTCCCGTCTGACCCAGGCCTGGTTTGTGGTGCGCACGGCCACCTCACTCGCCTCCTCGTCTCAGAACAAACCACCGAAACCTAGGGACTTTTTTCAGCCCTGTTCTTTGGCACTGCGCTGTTTCTAGCCAGTGACCTCAGCAGCCACGCAGCATCCTCCCTTTTCATTCATGCAGGGACGACAGTTGTTCTGATTGAAAGCACATGACGGCGACATGAATGTGTGTTCACGAAGAATCAAACATAGACACACTCACATGACTTGGGCCTATTTTGGAGAGCGGACGGTGGCAGTGGCATGTGGGAGTCGAGTGCCAAAGGAGATAGAAGCGTGAAAGAATGCAATCCGGTGTCCTCGGATGTGTCGAGCACAACAACCTCGGAGGTGGCTGCCGAGTGCATAAAAGTATATTTAAATGTATTTATTCTATGAATCCCTTTTATTTTTACAATATTTTTTTAAATTGGTATTGCTTTCCTTAAAGTTACAGTCCCTAAAATATCTGTCCTGCATATTATATGGCTGTGGCTGAAAGAAAAGTACCCTATATAGTCATGCTGCTTTATTATTTTACCTGACATACATTTTAAAAAATCCAACAATAATCAGACCTTTTTGAATAAACCCAGATGATGCACAACTGATATTATAATTGATATTGCTTACCCATCTGTCAGCAATATCAAAACCTCAAATTTCACTAAAAACTGTCCTGAAGAGTGGCTTCCAAAAGCCAAACAACACATTAAACAACCTGCCCTTGAAAACACATTTACTGTATAACAGTCACTGGTGCCTCCTTCGATTCTTTGCAACAGTTACTTCAGAGGTATGAGAGAGCTGATAGAACAAACACATCAGACCCGGATGTTTCCCGGCAGCTGCAGTGTGCCAGTAGAAGTGTCAAAAGTCTCATTCATGACACTCTACCTTGTTTTTAGTAAACATCATTGCTCCGGCTAATTCCTCAGAAGGAACTCTTAGGTTAAAAAAATGTCATCACACACACAACTCCGGTGTCTCAGTTCCTCGACTCCAGCTGCTGCGAATGGTACACTTGATTTCAGTGCTTAGTGAAGCAGCTCATTGCCTCTGACTGACAGGAGCATAGAGGAGTTACATGTTCATCTCTGCGCTGCATGTCAGGCGATACATGTAGAACCAAACAGGGAAGTTTTCTCCGTGTCGGCTTACAGATCTGTGTAAGTTGGCCAGTTCTGTCGCCTGTATGGTAAGTCTAGGCGTGACGGAAACATATCGCCGATAAGTGCGCCGCCTTTCATGAGTGATTTCAAGAATGTCTGCGTATCCCATGTGATTCTAATATGGAAAGTCCCATCATGAATAGCTTTATTCTGCTTTTAGCAAAAGCTTTAAATTGCTGCACACAGCCAAACAGTGAAAACTGGGTCGGAGATGACACAGAAATTGAAATATGGCTTGATGCCATTTGTGTTGCACTGTGCCAAACTGATTAAGATTAAGAATATAAAGTAGTAACTTCCTAGAAAAGCTTACAGGAGACTGAAGAAAGTGCCACAAAGAATGTGATGAATCTATTATGTGTTGACGTATCCTAACCATCCAGATTTCTGTTTACCAGGAGCACAACTTGGACTGGTTTCCACGCATGAGGGCCATGTCCTTGGTCAGCAGCGATGCAGACGGAGAGCAGAACGAGATCAGAAACCTGCAGGAGAAACTTGAGTCCACCATGAAGCTGGTGTCCAACCTCTCGGGACAGCTAACAGAGCTCAAAGAACAGGTGGGTTCAAATTTGCGTGAGACAAAGAGTTATTGGCCTTTGATGTCTGTCACTTCATCAGGGAGAAAACACGAAGAGCGAAAGACATTCGTTTGAAAGATGTGGACAGCTGACGTTGCTTGAGGTTTGTTTGTTTGCCGCGCGTTGCCCTTTAGATGAAGAGCTTACTAACTGCAAAAGGCGATGAGTCATAGTTCACAACACAGCTCATGAGGGATGATTTTATTGTCATCATTTAGCAGCACTCTATCTTTAGTTTCTGTGAATTGTATTAATCGACCAGTCGGGTGCAGTTTTTATAAATAGATCTTATATATTTACTGGATAAAACCTGTCTGGATATTCAAAACAACATATAAATCATAAAAAGCGACTTCCCTCATAGTGACTGCTTTGGATGGCACTTTTGCACCACATAAACCCTTCAGCGTTTCGTACTTGTGCAACAATACATTCTGCCGATATTGCATATAAAGCCGAATAAAATTGTGCAACAGTCCACTGTTTCTAGTAAACAGAATTGTAAGAATGTCTTTGCTCCTGAAATGAGAAGTTTATGTGAGGAAGTGAATGCTTCCGTGACATTTTGACCCAGACAGGGGGAAATGATTATAGTGTTGTTGAATGTCGTGAAGGGCATCAGTCACATTTCACTGCAGATTCAACATTTATGATGCCTTTTTTTTTTCCATTTAGCTCAAAAAGCATATATGTCAATGGTGATTTTAAATACTCTACTTTTCACAGAGGAGCTAAATAGGACAATCAAGTTAGAAGTATTTTCTATATGGTGTAATTCCAAAGAAAATTGGCTTAATTGGTGATTACAGTTCAAAAAGAGGACAGCATTCTCCTGCTAACTGAGTTTAACCTTTCACTGAAATGGTATATTTCTCAAACACATCCATCTACGCAGAATTATTTCTCCTGAAACACTCATTACAAGACCACTCTGTCTTCTCACTTTTAATATTGTCGCGTTTCAGTGCCGAGGTGCAAATCACTCCCTTATGTTAGTTAAAGTTAATTCTTAGCAGAAGAGCCGTTCTTGTTCCTTCTGGTGTAAAGGTTAGCATCTATGTTATGACTCACGCGCTTTGCTTGATCTCTGAAATTTCTATCGATCCGAGTTTCAATATTAGTAGTTTGTATTCTGCTGCTTTCGTCAGCACACACAAAAAAAGTGGATGACGAGGCTCGCAGGATTTCAAAAGAATCTTATTTCTCAGTCGAGCGGCGTGCAGCGAGGTTTTGCAGCATTTGTTTGTTTCTGTGAAGTGATAGAAAAGCCCGAATCGATGGAGGCTGAGAGCTTATTCAGCAGAAAACCATGCCAGCAGGTGGATTTATCTTCTTTTTTTTTTTTAATCTCTTCTTTCTGTGGTCTTCAGATGACAGAACAGAGGAAGCAGAAGCAGCGGATCGGCCTGTTGGGACACCCTCAGCACATGAACGTTAACCCTCAGCAGCCCGCGTAAGGTCGAACCGGCAGCTCAGCCATCAGCTTTGCGTCTCGGACGGCAAGCCCTCGAGCCGAGGTTGCACATAATGTAAACTGCACTGAGTGTAACTTATAACGGTAGGGAAACACTGTAACATAGGTAGTCATAAGGCGATGTGTAGCTCTGCCCCACGCACGTGTTACTCCAGACTGTAACACTCACCCACCTCGTTCTGTTTCAGTCCAGTCGGAATTGGTGCCAAACGCTCTCTGTGTAGAAACGAATTGGATTTCTCAACACATGGCCTTCACTGGTTGAACTTGAAACATATGATAAAGCTGACTGGACAGGAAGAATTAGTCCCTTTTGTTGTTCTTTTTTTTAATTTTATTTCATTTTAATGTTTTCTATTTATATTACTGGCATAATGGGCAGTATTAAATGTCTTATTTTTGTATGTCGTGCAATATTTTTAACTTAAATATGCAACCTCATTGGTGTGTACATTTAAGTCCCATCAATTATGTCTTATTTAAAAGCGTGGGCCAATGTTTTTGTTTGTGTTTTTACTGTCACTGGATAAATTAGGGAGTTGTTGGCTATCTGTATTTACATAGATATAATATTTAATAAGCTGGCCTTCTTAATTTTACTGTCTTTTATTTCTTGAAAATGTGCAACAGCTGCACTCAGTAGAGATAGTATATTGTGTGAGAGCAATATATATACAGATAGTTTACCATCACCTCTGTAAATCCAATGGTGTCATATCTCAACTTATTTTATGATAAATTTGCTTTCTTATTTAACTGGGTTGTAAAGGACATTTAGGAGAGGCGTTTAAATTGTCCTCGGCGTCACTCATGCTATTACAATTTGCTCAGGAGTTGTGTAATTTATACGGTAAATAAACACCGCCTATATAATTTCTCCCTTTTTGCAGCAGACTCGTTCCATTTGTGCCTGTTTCTGACTTTTATGTTCATATTAGTCGGTTTTCATGCTACTTTTAGATTTATCTCTTCTTTTTTTTTGGACTACTGTGTGTACATAAAGTTTGTTGCTTACCTTTGCTTTTGTATAGAAAAACGACACGGAGAAAAACAAATCCCCGAATGTTAAGATTAGATAAAAACCTAAGCACTGTCAATTTGTATATTGAATTAGAATTATTTATTAAAATTGATGTAATTATCCTTTACTCTGTGCATTCTGTGTTTGTTTATTGTTGATGTGATGTTTGGGGAGTACAGTAAGTAGATTTGTTAATGTGCTTTTTGCTCAAAAACGTGCCGCACTCAAAGATGACTCACTGTTTTCTGTTCGGTAGGCAGTAAAAATCAAGTACAAGCCCCAAACAACATGTAAATACAACTTATCAATTTGAAAATATATATATTTATATAGATTGAGTACATTATATTGTAGGAAAATTAAGAGACGTGACTGGCAATTTACTCACAGCTTCAAATACCACTTACTGACAGTCTGAAATAGGCTGCACATGAGTTCTTCAGACTTTCAGAGATACTATCTTTGTTAACTGGAAACCAGACCCTCTGTTGTCTGAAACCAGCAGATGTGTGTGAGTGGAATGTGTGTAATTGGGTGGATGTAAGATTGCATATATCCCCATTAATCAGGGACTTTCCTGAGAGATTCGCTGCAAGCCAAGTATTCATCAAGCTCCACTCCTCTCGATCTGCCTTCGACTCTCACACAGCGCGGACGGCACATTTAAAAATCACTGTCCCAGTATAGTCAGCGTCTTGAATTTAATTTTGTTCTTCGACCTGATCATCTTAAGTTTTTTGCCTTTCTTGTATATTTTTTTGTTGGAGATTTAAGTTTCAGGCAAAAAACAAAACAAAAAAACATTTAAACAAAACACAATAATAAAGATTTTAAGCACAGAAGCCTATAAGGAGCATTAAAAATGATTAAAAATAAAATGAGAATAAACCAGAAACAGCATTACATTATAGAAAACCAGACCGCAGAGGATGACTCAAGAGGCAGGGGATTTCTTTAGTCTTCCACTAACAATTTAAACATCAGTTTCTACAACATATTTTTTTCCACACACTCATACATTCATATATATCCGTGTAATTGTACTAAACATTTAATCCCATACAATCTGCTAATAATATTAGCCCCCCTGCTATAATGTGGATTAATTATTATTGCAGCTTTAATTGTGAGGTGTGGACAGCAGGTGCAATTGGGCTTTAGCAGACTTAACAATGTGCTAACACTCTTAGTTAATGTTATTAGGGCGAAGAGAGCTAATAGTGACCTCATTTGTATGCAGTATTGATGCACACCAGCATATTATTATTATTATTATTATTATTATTATTATTATGGGCACCCACTATACAGAAATTATAAACACTTTGCTGACATGTTTAATTTCCACAGAAGCTTCAGTAAAAGCAGAAATATGTGTCAGAGAGCCAGTTTCATTTTCTCCTGGGCTCCAGTGTTGACAGAGACCCTCTTTCCCGCCCGGCGCTCCGTTGTTTTCAAGCTCTTTCTATATATAGTCTGTCTGCTTCGGGACGTCGGCGGGTGGAACCGACCGACCAGTCGGGCACACTCGGTTTTTCTGCGCGCCTGACGTCAGCGGCGGGGATGTGCCGCTCGGCTCTCTCTGGCCATGAGGAGCTCAACGTGACAGCGCGGCTTAATACACAGTATCAGCGCGGCGGCGGGAGTAAACAAGAAAACACAACTGCAGCCAGTGTGTCATCCCGCCGCATGTGCACGTGCCACGCAGCCGACGGGCACAGGGTGAAATTACACGGAGTCCACGATGAGCGGCACACCAGGCTGGAAATGTACCAGTGTAATAGAAGTCACACTTGTTGTTTGGCTTGTTATCAATTGTATAAGAGTAATAAAATTAAGTTACAGGCCAGATGGCAATACAAAAATAAAATAAGCACAACTCCTCAGTGCATGTAACTAGTAGGGATTATTTCTTATTTAATATTTCTACAAAATAAAAAAATCATTTAAAAAAATTACTTTTACATAATTACCCTCCTGACCACCAGATATAGTCAGTTTTCATGCCAGGACTTCTCTTGGAGGCTCACTAATCTTAAAATAGCACTGCAATCATTTTACTGGTGGGAGGCAATTAAAAGAAAATGATTTTGAGGAAGGTTGATGCATTATTTTGACAGTATCAAATGGCAACTTTTTAAACTGTTAACATGAGAATCATATGGAGGGTGATCCTATAATTTGAACAATAAACAATAAATACTGTGAAAGTGTAACAATATGAAATTTTAAAGATCTAACTTTTTGATAAATTATGCATCATCTAATATACAATAACAGCTAGCCAGCAGTAAAAACAGTACAAAATGAATCTGTTAAAATAGCTAACTAGCTGACTTCACGTTCAGCTAACAACATCATGCTATATTAGCTTGCTGTAGCACTAGCTAGTTAGCTTGAATTCTTTGCTAGTTTAGGCTAAGGGTCCCTGGTGATGTGACATATTGTTGCATGTGTACACAAATGTACTGTACGTGTGTGTGTGACTGTGTTAGTGGTGTGTGAGTGTGTGTAGGGGAAAGTTAGACTATTAGCTACCCAGCTAACTTGAAGGGGGTCATCCCTATGTTCCCCGGGTGTTACCCTTTTATTTAAAAAGGGTCCTATGTTCCCCGTTTTTCCTAAAAAAGGGTCCTATGTTCCCCGGTCACATACAAAGCGGGGAACATAGGACCCTTTTGAGGAAAAGCAGGGAACATAGGACCCATATTTAGGAAAAGGGTCCTTTGTTCCCCGGTCCCATACAAAGCGGGGAACATAGGACCCAGGGAACATAGGACCTGGGGAACACAGGACCCGGGGAACATAGGTAAGCTCCCACTTGAAGCTAAGGTTTTATAATAGCTTGCTGTAGCACTAGCTAGTTAGCTTGAATTTTTCACTAGTGCAAGCTAACCGTCCTTAGTGATGTGACAAATTGCTGTTGCCTGTGTACACAAGTGTATGTGTGTATTGTTTGTGTGTGTGTGTGTGTGTGTGTGTGTGTGTGTGTGTGTGTGTGTATAGGGGGAAGTTAGCAATATTAGCTTGCAACCAGCTACCTAGCTAGCTTGAAGCTAGTTCACTAGCGTAGGTAACGTCCCCAGTGACGTGATTTTTAGTCAGTAATTTAAATAATGATGGTAACAAAGCTAGAATCTCTCTAACTGTGTTTTGTAGCGAGTCCATCAATTTCAAATTAACTTTAAATTAAAAAACATACAAAAAATTATTTTTGTTTGCGTTAGCATTCATGGTTCAGTTTGGGGTTGTCTTATCCCAGTTTAATAAGCTGGCAACTAATATGCCAGGAAAAAAGTAGCCTACATTTTTTTTTTAATTACTGTAGACTACCATTTTAAAAACATAGTTGTTTTAATTGTGTACTTTCAAGTCCTTTAAAATTCTAAGTTTATTTTTGCATTTTGTCTGTGCTGTTTAAACTCGACTTGTGAAGCACTTGAGGTTGTGTATGAAAGCTACGCTAGCTACATTACTAAAGATAGGTGCGTCATTTCAGACGCTACAGTGTGCGGTATTATTGTAACCAACGTGTGGTAGAAACGCTGCCATATTCGCAGTTTAACATATAATAGTTCACCTCTTCGTAACTGCCGACGGGGGAACTGTTGCTCTACTTTCTCTCTTTGTAAACACGCAGCATGGTGGTACACGGGACATGGCCCTGGTGGAGGAGTACTACACAAATGGGCTGTACTCTGAGAAGGGAGGCGGGAGGAGGGAGGCGGTGTGTGTCTCTGCATGTGTATGTTTGTCTGTGTGTGTTTGTGTGCGGGGAGGGTGAGGAGTTGAAAGCACCGTCCAACACGTGAGGCTCATGTGACGGAGTCGAGTCTGTCTCTAGCCGAGAGACGTGCCTGCAGTCACAGGGTTTATTTAACACGTAGTCACAAACCCACCCAGCTCTCACACATTGATGCGGGCGTGGAGCCTCCCTAGGCACACTACCGAGTCCGGACCTCAGGGTGACAACACTCCAGCCGTGCTCAGCTGCAGATCTCTCACACACACTGGATATCAGGAGATTACTTTTACTTTATTTTTCTCATTTTGAATGATTCTTTTCTCGTTTTGACGCGCGACTGCAGAGACACATTCGGATCGTTTTGAAGGCTTTTTGAAAAAAAAAAGTAATTTCTTCGGGTTTTTACGCACGCGATATGGAGAGGATTACCAGTGCGCAGCCACCTCCCTGTGTGCCAAAACACGCATCACTGGATATAGCTGACATGCAAGGGTAAAGACGCTTTTTCTATTTTACTTTATCTCTCTTTCTTCTATTCTAATATGCTATATACAACTCACTTTACACAGAACTCTATCTAAACTAATTTTTATCTTGTTTCCAAAGAATGGATTTTCCCATTTATATGTACAAACCCAGGAGGGGAATGAAGCGCGGGGATGACACAAAGGTAAATTCAGGTTAAATTGCACAACAGTCCTGCATGAATCACTTTGAAAACAGCAGCAGCCTCGATTTCACTGACAACATTTCAACCCTCTCCAGGAGACGTACAAGTTGCCACACCGACTGATCGAAAAGAAGAGACGCGACAGAATCAACGAATGCATCGCCCAGCTGAAGGACTTACTGCCAGAACATCTTAAGCTGACAGTGAGTATTATCTACTACATATGGCATGTCTGCAAACGGCCAGGGGAATCTGAGACACCACATGGTTCTGCTGAGAATTTTGTTTGCTCCAGACTTTGGATTCAGTTTGAAAGTCTAAAAAAAATATTATTATGGGATTTTAAGTTAAGCTGAATAAAAAAGTGCATTTATAATTACATTTTATTATCTTGCTGTTTAAATTCTAGTCATTTTCTAAATTTGTTGTTCAGAATTTAGAGCGTCTACGCACATTTGCATGACTTCCCGGGCGTTTGAGGCTTGTCCTCTGTTCAGCTGCAGAATGTGTTACATAAGAAAGATCAACATGCTTATCGAAGGTCTTCCTGTTTTAGACGCTGGGTCATTTGGAGAAAGCCGTGGTGCTGGAACTCACTCTGAAGCATGTGAAAGCCCTGAGTACCCTCCTGGAGCAGCAGCAGCAGAAAATCCTCGCACTTCAGAAAGACCTGCAGATCAGTAAGTTTGACTTCACGGGCCGTCATGTCGTGTAGGCAAGAAATACCAACAGCTGCTTTTTATTAGGCATCTGTGGGGACTTGGGTCTTTGTTGCATTTATCAAGGAAAATGTGCATTAAAGATGGATTTATTTTTAACATTGTGGTTCTTATCAACCAGGTGATCATGGAGGTGACAGCGCAGAGAACAACGAGGAGATGTTCCGCTCCGGCTTCCACTTGTGCGCCAAAGAGGTTCTGCACTATCTGGCCGCCCAAGAAAGCAGCAGGGACCTGTCTCCTTCCCACGTCATCAATCACATCCAAAAGGTAGCGGCCGAAGTCCTGCAGCACCAAAGCAGCCAACAGCCAGATGAGTCCACCCACCAAGCTCCAGAGAAAGCCAAGAAACCCGCCGGACAGCCCCCGAGGGCCTCCGAGGGTCCCGCTAAGAACTGTGTCCCGGTCATCCAGAGGACTTATCCACACGGGATGGGGGAGCAGAGCGGCAGTGACACGGACACTGACAGCGGCTATGGGGGAGAACACGACAAGCGCGACCCCAAAGTTCAGTGGTCAGAAAACCACACAAGAGAGGGGGACCTCAAGCATCAAGCTGAGCGGACGAACGGTGCCATCAAGCAGGAGGGCGACGAACCTCGGGCCAAGAAGTCGAGGTCGGACTCCTCTGAGGATGAGCTTCACGCAGCAGGAGTTCCCGGCAGTTACATGAGCTTCTCCCCCAACCAGCCCCCGTTTTGCCTCCCGTTCTACCTCATCCCCCCCACAGCTGCAGCAGCGGCCGCGGCATATCTGCCCATGCTGGAGAAATGCTGGTATCCCGGGGGCATGCCGGTCATGTACCCCGGCATGAACGGCTCTCCCACCGACACAATGCCCCCGTCTCTGGTGATGTCCCCGAGGCCAGGGTCCCCAGTGCCCCACCACTCCCCCATGGACTCCTCAGCGCTTCACAAAGCTTTAAAGCAGGTCTCCCCTTTGAACTTGGAAACCAAAGACTAAGCAGATGTGTTTCTGTCAGAATCCTGCCCTCTGAATGTTGAATGGGGTTTAATAAATAGAGGGTTAAAACAAAACAAAGAAAAAAACCAGGCACTAGTACCCCTTCAAACCATAGCGGTAGTTTGGCCCATCGACATATTGGCCCCAAATGGTCACCAGCGTCTAGCTCCTTATCTGAAGCAGGACTTTAGTGGGCAACCTGGGTCGCCCATGTGAAGGCTCATATTACATATTACACCTGTTGCATTGCTCTGAAACACTGTGAAGATGGTCAGTTTATAGAGTGCACACGAGGGGTCGCAAGAGGGTTTTTCCGCGATGTTCTTCGCACTCAGTATTGAATGTCAGAGGTAAATCCAGAATGTAAGGCACAGATACCCCCCTTTCCCCCTTCCCAAAATGATTTGGACCTAGCTACCATTTTGCACACACACACCAGTCTGTAATGAATGTAGAGATTTATCATAAGCCCCTTGTAGATGCTGCTTGATTTATTATTACCTGCTGTAGATCTGTGAACGGGGGGGATCTACCTTTCAGTGTTTGTCGCTCTTGTAACTGCAACAAACCACCGTGTAGACTAGAATGTTACCAAAAAAATCTATATATATATCTGCGTCACAGAACGACATTGCTCCTTTCACCCCCTCCAATTATGTCGGAGCTAAATGAACGCAAGAGTTCACGACGTTGAGAGAATTCAGGGCGTTGTCACCGTACGAGGTGTGTCACTTCATGACTCTTTGAAGAGCGAGGTGGCCGTACGTGCTTTTACAATTTCATTTGTGACTCATGACTATTTGTGCATTTAGATGGAGTTCCTGTGAAGTAATGTCTTGTAATTATTATTATTTTTTTGCTTATACTACTCGTACATCTCTATTTTTGATACGTGACCCATTGAGTGTATTTGTTTAGCTGCCAGACGGTTGAGGTTGCTGTACGCCGACAGACCGTGTACAGTAAAGAGCATCAACCAGATTTGCATCTTACCCACAAATTCCCGATCAAGTCAAGGCCTGATCTTAGCTCTCATGCTGTTGCCTTTACTCGTTTTTAACGCAGACACAACAAACAATGGCAGGTGGTTAAATGTATTTGCTTTAAATGTTGGGTCTGTTGCAAAGAGAGTGAATGTAAAGTTCAAACAAAAATAATAGTTTTGTATAGAAAGAGGTACTTGGGATTTTTATTTTGAAATGTAACATGAGGTTGTACATATTTTGTATATAAAGTATTATTGATATATATTAAAATATTAATAAAGCTTTTTTTCTCCCTGTGGAATTGGTGTGCGACTGTCTGTTGGCTTAAACGTGTTGCAGCCAGCCAACCTGACAGCTCCTCATAACAACACATACTTACATAACACTTACATAACCCATAAAGCAGCGCAGCCTCTGTAAATCAATAGCATGTCTTAGATTACAGGCTGTAAACATTTCAGATTCTAAAGGATTTCTGAGTAACTTTGCGCAAGATGTTATAAATAAATATCATTTATTTATCATAAATCAGTTTCCTTGGTTTGACTGTGCAACTTGTAGCTCAGTAATAGTTTAGTCACAGTGGAAGGGAAAGACCTTGCTTACTTTACAGTTACATAAATATTCACTACAGAATTAGTTTAAAAACTAGAGATAATCATTTCTGTAAAAATGAAGACACAAACTATAAATTCACCAAGTTATCTGAAGTTTACTTCTGTGGTTTAACAATAGAAGTGGTCTAATAATTCTCTCCTGAGATAAGACGTGTCTGGCAGCTTGTGAACACCGCAGTGGAAATGGTGTTTGAGATTACGGGGCAGAGGACTTTAAAGTCTTTGATTTACTTTCGTATTTAATGATATGGAATGCAAGTCTCCAGCGACCTTTTGCTGTTTGTTTGGGCGCCGTTTCCTGGGTGGTAACACTGGTGTAGTTGTAGTAATAGTGAAAATAAAAAGGCCTGTATTGTGAACTGCATACCACCCACACTGTTTCCCTGCGATGTGTGGGAATGACAATTTTGCTTTTCTTGTAATCACAACAGTATTTTGTAATTTGGTCTGCTGAACAGTGAAATAATCCCAGCTGTCTGAGAATGACTCTTCACAGGCCTGCTGGCAGTCCAGACATGCAACACTAGCGCCACCTTGTGGAGTTACTGCTTCACACCAGGCTGATTTACATTTACACACCTGACATAAACCTTTATTAGATCACAGTTTGCATGATAGAGCCTAAAAGAACTGAGAACACGTCAGGAACAATCAGTCATCAAAATGTAATGCTCTTTTAAATTTACTGTTTTGGTCATTGTTGTGTGCTTTTAAAACAGGCTTTAAAGCTGCACTAATTTTACATCAACAACAGATCAGATTAATTCATGTAAAGTGAAAGGTGTTTCTAGTAGTAAATAATCCACAGAAAATTTCCACCAAACTCCTCACTTCCTCTGAGCTCGACCTGCATCTTTCAGTTCATTGTTTTGGTGTTACTGCCTGCGTCTTTACTGTTTTGGTTCACTTTTCCTCCTCCCATTAATCTCATTCCCAGCAGCACCAGGTAGCGGTTTTCAGTGGAAAAAGCTCTGATAAACAGATGAAGTTACTGTAACTAGCTTGTTTGGCAGCTACAGATCCAGAGTTGGTGGGAATCCCGCCAGAGGTGAAAAGAGAACAAATATTAGACTTTAGCAGTTGGACATAAACACAACCAAAATGTTGTTGTTGTTTTATCATAATGGTTTAATTAAAGGTGCAGTGCACATAAATAAACAAAAAACAAACAAAAAACAATATGTTTTTTAAAATCTGTTCTTGGACCGATGTTACAGCGACCACCATAAAAGCAGAATATAGGCATATAGACCAATAACCAAAAAACAAACAAAAAAAACAACGTTGGTAGGAGCAAAACTGGAAAAAACAAACATTGTGCAGGGTACCACGATGCTACACTATCAGACACTATGCAACAAATAAATAAAGAATGAGAATACTAATAGAAGTGTAGACTAAATAAAACAGCGTCATTAGACTAATTGAAAAATGCATGGCAGACATACAGACATAAATGACACATACAGTACATTAAATGCACAAATCATTCTGAAAAAATATAGACAACCATGCAGGGACATGAGGACAGACTGGAAACAACAAGATGGCAACAGGCAGCAGCAAACAGCAAGGTGCTAATTAATAATGTGTGTCCAGTTATCCAATACAAACTGAGGTGGAGTTAAATTTTTGTGCAGCTTAAACATTGGGGTTAAAGCTTGGGACCCAGGGATGTGCAGTATTGAGTTAGTTTGAAGTCATTTTGCTGAGCAATGGCAATTTTTTGGGTCCTCAGTTGACCTTTGGCCTGTGGTTAAAGTCCAAGTCGCCTCTATTGTTAGGCAACATAATCAGCAAAATGTATGTTGTCATGTGGTGATATCACATTGTGTAAGCACCATAGAGACATTGATTTATACATAGAGATTGATATATATAATATGAAAAACAATGGGCCTGAGATCGCTCATTGCGGGACGCCTGTTCCAACACAGAGGGCAGCTGATTGACATTCAGTACTCACACATAATAACATTACCGTTGTTGTTGTTGTATCAGCTAGATGTATAAATTAGCAGCTCTTAGCAGTATTATATTTACAGCTTGTTTTTTCTGCCCCCAAGTGGCCAAAAATTTGTTTTAAACTGCCTCCAGGTCAGAAAGACATGATAGATGAGGCAACTACACCGATCAGGCATAACATTATGACCACCTGCCTAATATTGTGCTGGTCCCTCTTATGTGGTCAAAAATGCTCTGAACAATTGGGCATGGACAAGAGGTCCTCTCAGGGTGTCCTATGGGGTCTGGCACCAGGACGTTGGCAGTGGATCCTTTGAGTACTCTGGCTTGTGCAGTGGGGCCTCTGTCAATCAAACTTGTTCCACTGCATCCTGTTGATGCTTGATCAGAATGGGGTCTAGGAAGTTTGGAGGTCAAACCAACATCTTGGGCCTTTGTCATGTTCCTCAAGATGTTCCTGATTGTTTGATGTTTTTGCCATGTGGTGGGGTGCATTTTCCTGTGGGGGTAGGCCAGTGACATTTGGGATTTCCATCTGCATGAGGGAGTGTGCTTGTTCTGGGACATGTTTATTTGGGTATCTAAGTCTCATCAACACAGATGTTAAAATCCAAGGTTTTCCAGCAGAACACCACATAGTACCAATATGATCAATGTTATTCACTTCACCTGCCAGTGGTCATAATGTTGTGGCTGATCGTTGTACATCCAGATGAGCCTGATTAGGTGAACACGACCAGTGGAAGCCACTGTGCTGTGTTCCAGTTCCTTCTTCTGTCATTTACCTAACATAACATATGACTGCAGCAGTGGGAATCATCATCCCAGTGGCAATGCTGATAGCAAATGCAGCTATATTTAAATTATTCTCTTTTTTTCATATTGTTTGCTTTCTGTCGTCCAGTTGGTTCACGGTCTTATCCGAATGTATCGTCACCTGACTGTGGAAGGAAATTCATAATTGAGCCATGGCAAGATGTGGCCCATTTGGAGCCTTTGCTGCCTGAAATGACAAACCTAATGGGTCTTGCAGACAACAGTAACCCCAGTGTAAAAAAAAAAGTCATGAGATCAGAACAGGCTGCAAAGATAACATTAAAACAAAGAATTGCCATTGAGAAGCTGGATGTTAAATGTCTATCTTTGAAACTTGGTGTTATGGTGACATAACCGTGGAACTGAAGGTTCATGGCGTCCATGGTGATTGCCACTGAGAACAGTGTGTGCTCTGTGCATGACGCAGCTGAGAGGACTCTCATGGCCGAAGGACAGATTTTTCTAAGAACACTTAATGAACAAAAGAAAACGATTACAGTATAGCAATGGTTGAAAAACATCCATTCATCCAGACACATGAAGGACTAACTGAGAGCAACAAGCTTTCAGAAGAACCTGATGCAGAAGTTCCTTCACCTCTTGGTCAATGTCAGATACATGTAGATTACTTGTAATTATATTTTCAGCTGGAAATGGATGTTACAGAATACTTTGACATCATTCAAATATATTACATGTGGAGACCTTTTGCAGATATGCAGCACTTGATGCAGTTTACAGGTTATTTCAATTTTAAGCCACACTTTATGGTCTTATTGATAGTAAAAGCTAATTACATATATCTTTATTATCTTTACAGGGGGCACGGACCTGGAATTGCCCACAGTTGATTATAACACTTGACATAAAGATTTACAGTCAAGAGTTCCAGATCACGTGCATATTTTTGTATTACTTCAGTAAACAAGAATATTTGTGTCAAAGTTTACTAGTATATCTTTTTGAAAGCTCTGTAGACTAAGTGAGCACCTTAAACATATTTATTCTCACTCAAATTCTTTTTTTAAGCAGGAGTAAGGAGAGTTTTCATTTAAAGGTTTTCAGCTGAAGTGAAATAAATTGTAAGTTGTGTTTTTAATGCTGCAACCTTTGCAGCCAACTGCCACCGAGGCGGTAAATGTCATCAATCTGGCAAGCTCAGCATTTTCGACACAACACAAGCCTACAGTCATTTAAAATAAATAAAACTCCAGTTATCCGGCCTCACATGACTGTATTTGAACACTTTGGACTTCTGACCGCTCTATCATTGATGCAATGAGATAAAAGATCTTGCAGCTCCATATTCTCAGCTCATATTTGAACTGAGGAGCAAATGTTACTTTGTTTTAAAGGTTGAACCACACAAAGTTTGTGTCTCTTAAAACTGGATATTAACACGTGTTATTTATATATTGCAAACCTGTAGAGTAAATTCTGCAGTTTTATTTATCATGCTACATCTTGATAGATTACCTCAATTTACAATATGATCCTGATGTTCTCCCAATAGACTTGTGTAGTTTCGCTGTTCTATAAGAATGTTAAGCTGACTAAAGCTGAGGCGGTTAGTTTTAGCAACCTAAATAAACAAAAATATCTTACCTGAAGATTAGAACACTGGTTTTACCACATTCCACTGGCAAAAAAGGAATGAGATTTTAGGTCTGTGATTTTCCAAAATAAAAGCATGCTTCCTGGAAATTACAAGACATAGTCCAATTTAAAAACAAACAAACAAAAAAACACTGACTGATATTTGAAAGCAGTGTCAGGAATAGCCCACTTATACAGAGACCTCATATCTGCAAAAGAATGATGATCTCAAAAACTGCAGAATAAACAAACTGAACCAAAACGTTTTTCTGGGCAATTCAATCGAAGGCAACTGGACTCAATAATATGTCTGTGAAGACGTTTCGCCTCTCCTCGGAGTGGCTTCATCAGTTCATGTGTGTCAAGACTAGACTGGGCTAGTCTGACTCGCTGGTGGGGAAACCCAGGTATTTAACCTCTGCAGAGGTGTTTGCAAAGAACAGTGGTCACTAATGGTCATTAGTGCTCCAAAGGTGTGATTCCGATGGTGCTCCATGATGTAACAAGAGTCGTTGGGGTAGTCAAAGTCATTAGGAGTCACATGAGGCCAATCGAGAGCAACACTTGTCAGAGTTGTTCGAGTCACACTGGGCCATTTGTGAACAACTATGGTTCTTCTTAGAGGTTAAGTTGTTGAATCTCCTGGGTAGAGACGAAAAGATGGCATTATAAATCGGAGATAGCTGGTGTCGCAGACCTCTTCCCCTGTTGAGGGATGGTTTTTCCACTTTTACATAGATGGCTTCCTTAACTCCTCTTTCAAACCACCTGTCCTCCCGGTCCAAAATATATTGCTGTCTTCAATGGAGTGTGCCTTCTCCTTTAGGTGTAAATAGACAGATGAATCCTGACCTGACGAACCAAAACGTTCTTCTATCTTCTTTAGTTCCACTTATTACCATTAAGATTTAAGATTTAAGACTATTTTATTATTATTATTATTATAAGTAGTAGTAGTAGTAATTGTAGCAGTAATAGTAGTAGCAGTAGCAGTAGTTGTAGAGGTAGTAGTAGAATTATTAGTTATTATTCAGTGGTGTACTCTTTTCACATTAAGAGTTTATATACAGAAAAAAAACTGCATATAAATAAGTTCAAATTAAATTCACCTGCAGTAGGACACTTTATCAAGGACTATTGTACACATTGTACTTTTGCTTGTAGCCTTAAAAATAACAAAATAAAAGAAAGACAAAAAAGAAAGATCTACCTTTTTGTTAGTAAAATTAGTAGTAAACAGACTCGTTTCACAGGAGACATTTTGACTTGTTTCAGTAGGTCAAGCACAGTGAGGGTTGCATTTCCTGAAGGGGGAAGTCCTAAGTTTACCACTGTGTTTGTGTTAAGTCAGAGTGTGTGCAGTGAGACTTACCTGTTGTGTAACGGACTTCCACTACTTGGAAAACCCATCTAAAAAATTACACCACTGCTTAGCCGCTGTTATAATTACTGATATTATTATTACTGTTGTGATCAAGTTTTGTTGAAGCCACTACGTCTATGTGAGGTGAGCTGCGTGAGGCTTTTATTGTGAAAACCGGAAGTATTGTGTCGCGGGGGTTGTTGTTGTCAGCGCGAGGAGGACCGGACCTCTCCGTGTCTCCGGTGTCTCCGGTGTCAGGCTGCGGCTCTCTCAGACAGGACCGGTTATGATTGAGCGGAGCGCGTTACTGCTGCTGCTGCTGCCCGGACTGGTAGCGTGGTGCCGGGCAGAGTTCCCTCCTCCTACCGTCAATATCAGCCTGGATGAGGACCCAGAAGTGCGCTGGAAGCCGCTTCTGACTGTCTTTGATTTGGACTACCTGAAGAAAGCAGCGGCAGAGGTCATTGAGTAAGTTTTGCTTCTTTTTCTGATACGCAGTAGTGGAATGTAACTTAGTACAGTTACTCAAGTACTGCACTGAACTAGAATTTGAAGCACTTGTACTTTACTTGAGTACTTTCATGTTATGCAACTTTATACTTTTGCTCCACTTTCCTTTCTACTCCACCACATCTCTCTCACAGCTTTAGTTATTCTGCACAGTTACAATTTGTTATACCTTTATTGTATAGTGAAAACTTTACATATTTAAAAAGTATGCATGCATTATCAGTAAAATGTACTTAACATATTAACAGTACTCAGTCTGCAGTAAAATGGCCTGATTCATATTACTGCTGCATTAATGTCTATGTTGCATTTTACTTCTGTATTTGTTTAAGGTTGAGCTAATTTTAACTACTTAACACAATTTTGGGTAGTTTAATCTACAGCAATGCGTCATATTCAGCATCTAATTCACTTTACTCTACATAAATGTGGTGATTTTGAATGTTTGTGGTTACATGTTCTTTCAAAAATCTCCCTTTTAAGTTGCATAAACTGTTTGATAACCCTCTTGGATCGCCTAAAAAAATGCTTCGTCACACAGCTGAACACAAGGCTGTTTTTTTGAGCTTGAGAAAAGCTGACTTCATAGAGATATGTGGTTCTCAAAGACAGCAATACAGCAAACATATGATTATCTTATAGAATATGATGCATTGCTATTGATATAAACTACCCATCAATATATAAAGTAGTTATAGTGAAGTCAAACTTAAACATCTACTGCAGGAATATGCCCAAAACATCATATATATAAAGATATATTACTGCACAATGAGGCTACTTTATCATTTTGTTAATTATTCATGTATTTTTAACATGAATGTACTTTTAATTTTGAACACAGAACAGATCTTTCAATACAACTGGTTTTACCACATAGTTAATGACAGCAAAAAACCTCAGGAAGTGCAGCATCAAGCAGCTCAGATGAAGAGTGGCTATGGGAAGACTTTCTAACTTTTAATAGCTAGACTGTATAAGTACTGCAGATATCTCAAATTTAGTTCTTCCTAACAAAGAAGAACATTTCAGGTATCCACATAATCCTTCTTCTTTGGACGTCACTTTTACCATTCACGTGTTTGGGGTTTGTTGTTTGTTGTTACAGATAGCTGAATTATGACCAGTTGTGAATCCAGTTTCAAATATCTACAGTTTAATTCTGACTATTCACAAATTTGTCTGCTTGTCCGTCTCCATTTTCTTGTGGATCTTGTTCTCAAGTGGCAGGAAAATGTAGCGTGAGATGGACAGGCGGCTTGGTGCAGTATTGGCAGTAATGCAGGTGTTGTACTGGACCGTCACGGTAATGAGGAAGCTGATTTGGAAGGCGAAGCTCTTGATTTACTAGTCAATCTACATTCCAACCCTTGTCCATGGACATGAGCTCTGGGTAGTGACCAAAAGAACGACATCAATACAAGTGGCAGAAATGAGTTTCATCCGTTGGGTTTCCTCCCTATAGTGTTATTTACGCTGTGATTTTACCCAAGTAATTTACATATTAAAGACTAAAACTCCACAAGAAACATATAAAATACTACTTTACCTGATTATAATACATATTAAGGCCGAGACCTTACAGTGTTTAATAAATTATGGAGATTAACCCCTTAACGCTACATACCCAAATTTATCTTTATTTTTTGTGCTATAGTCAAATTAACAATTTCAACTTAATTTAACATCTACTTAAAGGCAAAAACACATACAATTTATTTTTTAATATACATGGATATAAATTCAGGCGTTAAGGGGTTAACCGGACTAATCTTAAACTGACTTTGTGAACCTATTAAAATATTCATGAAAAACCAACAAATCCAAGCATTCACCAGATCCCACATTGAGCAAGCCTTGGTTTTTATTTAAATTTTAATGGTATGTACATTGTTTTCCTTCAGCAACAGCAGTGGCAAGGGCCATCTTGATTTATCAGTCAATCTACATTGTAACCCTCATCTATGGTCATGAGATCTGAGTAGTGAGCGAAAGAACGAGATTGTGGCAATGAGTGGCAGAAATTAGTTTCCTCCGTAGGGTGACTGGACTCAGCCTTAGAGATAGGGTGAGGAGCTCGGTATCCAGAGGTAGCTTGGGTAGAGTTGAGGCGGTTCGGACATCTGATTCGGATGTCTCCTGAGCAACGTGGGAGGAGACCCTAGGGTAGACCCAGAACTCGCTGTAGGGATTATATATCTCATCTGGCCTGGGAACAACTCGGGATCCCCCAGGAGGAACTATAAAGTGTTGCTGGATATCTGATTCAGATGCCTCCTGGGCTGTTTTCCGAGCATGTCCACCTGGGAAGTGACCCTGGGGTAGACCCAGAACTCACTGAAGGGATTATATCTCATTTGGCCTGGGATCGCCTCAGGATCTCCCAGAAGAAACTAGAAAGTGTTGCTGGACATCTGATTCGGATACCTGTAGGGCAAATTCCTTTGGAGGTTTTTAGAGCACTTCCGCCTGGAAGGAGACCCCAAGTAGACCCAGAACTATTGGAGGGATTATGTATCTCATCTGGCCTGGTAACGCCTTGGGACCATCCAGGTGGAACTGGAAAGTGTTGCTGGGGAGAGGGACGTCTGAAACAACCTGCTTCACCCGCTGCCTCCATGACCCAATCTTGGATAAGCGGAAGAAAATTGTTGGATGCATAGTCAAAATTCTATATTAAGATATCCTTAATAATTCTCCACAGTTCAGGATATCTACATTGTTCTTTGTAGGTATCTTCAATGCATTTTGAGCGAGTCAAAATAATGTTGATATCTCAAACTGGAATTCTGCACAGTCAAAATTCGACTAATTGACGCAGAGATCTGTAGTTATATGGCCAGAAGGAGGTGGAGATGGCTTACTTTTTAAATATACTATGGCACTGCAAATGTAACTGCATGTAACAATCTGTTTTACCACCATGTCAGAGCAGCCTGATGCCAAAGTTCTAGTAAATTTCCACCACAACTCTGCCAGTAGTGTAAGAGTCATCTATGTGGGCGATTTACCATTTGACACTGTTCAAATGCTGTTGCATCAATATCCAATGGGAAGTATGATATAAGCAACATCATGCACAACAATTCTGCCTAGTCATAATGATTTTTGAAATATCTTCAACTATTATTTTGACTAATCAAACTGAATTACAGATATCTTTAGCTGCCATTCTGACTGTTCAGAATGACCGAGATATCTGAAAGAACAAATCTGACTAGTCACAGTGCAGTTACAACTAGGCAGAGTGCCTTTGTTGATATCTGTTATTAGAATTGTGGATTGTCAGACTTTGTTCTTAAATATTAAAACAGCTTGCCGTAGGTGCACATTTTGGTGTCTTTTGGGGCTCTGCAACCTGACCTTAGACTGCCTGGATGACCCCTGTAAGACATCATCATCATCATCATCATCATCTGACTGTGACATGTACCTTTGCTGATGCTATCATGCCTATAATGGGGCACTGCACAAATGTTAAGTCAAAGTTTATATATAGCGTATGTAAAATCCCAGCAGTTGCGCCACAGTGATTTTCTAAAAAAAGATTGGTCTAATGAAATAAGTTTAGAGATTGGGGTTGTGATACTAGAGTTTTTTTCCCCTTAAATTTAAGGTATTTACATGTCAAGGATTAACCCGTTTAATCCCAAATTTTTCCCTGCAAAATAAGTACATGCATTTCACTCCTTAGACCTCCCTAACACATAATATGTCTGAATTTTTTCATTTCATGTTGGTTATGTTAGTGAAAATGTAGCTTTTATACTCGGCAACAATTG
>OMNN01089972.1:0-14521 GCA_900302755.1 Chromis chromis
GGGTCGTTCAGTTAGCAATTTATGAATTATATTGCATTGATGATGAGATGCACATCACAGGAGTTAACTTCAAGGTCTTTAATACTTACATTAGTGCTCACTTCAGAGTCTTTTAAGACCATACTTTGATTGGATAGACTTCTGAAGTCCAAGTGGCTAAGCTACTTCTTCTTATTACTAATTTTTATGTTTCCTGCTACAACGGCACTCAGTGCAGTTGGGGATTTGTCACCAAGAGACACACATTATTTAAAATCTTAAATAACTTCATGAAAGTTGCTTTGTTAATGCCATAAAGTATTTTGTGTTTTAATTAAACCCATTTCTTTTGTTAGCTGCCAGTTTGAGCACTTTTTCAGAAAATGGACCGGAGATCCAGATACGGTGGTAATAATGCCAGATGAACAGGCTATCTAAGTCTGTTTACATGCTTTTCAATCAAAAGAAAACTGACCCAAGGTGGTTGTCTTCACCTTTAGGTAGAGACTAGCAGACACTGTCCTTTAATCAGCAGCACTGTTTGTTGAAAAAGAGAGAATTACCCGAGTTATCACTTTCCTCTCCAATACCTTTTCATACAGGAGGTGTGCTTATGTTACAGGTTACTCAGCTTGAGTTGGACGCATGCACATGGGATAGCTGTCACTCTGGTTGTCACTGTCAGGAAAGACTCCAATCTGCATACAGGTCATTGGTAAACCCGATTATTACACTAGATTACTGATTACTGTTAGATAAACCTCTGTCCATGTCCACTTTCTTTCTAGTTCCTCTTTTTCAGGGAGTAGGTAAAGTGACATTTAAATCAACTTCCATCTGTGATAGAAAAACCATTCATTAAAAGTGGGAGAACTCACCGCTGTCTGACCCTGGTTGAGTTGCTCTAAAACGTGTCGATTGATACTGACACCAGGAGATAACCGTATGCGCCTATTGTAAAGTTCTATACTGACAAAGGCTTTTGTATATTCTTACCTCACTCCTGAGACTCTTCAATACTACACACCTACAGTTTATGCTTGACTCAGCTACGGCTGATATCATTTGTTGCCGCTGACCCTTAGATTAAACAATTTGGCAGCTCCAGAGGTTGTCAGATTCATCTACAGAACAGAGTCTGAGGGTAGACTCAGTACTTATTAGCCTGTCACTATTACTCCTGACTTTTGCTGCCTGCAGACTTTGTACAGATCTATCATCTCCAAGTTATTTCTTATTTCCAACAATGTAATATTGTAGAAGCATATTGTTGTACTTTTTCTAGATAGCCATATATCCTGTTAGTGTGCTAAAGGACGAAATGGTGCACAACACTCAATATAAATACTCAATACATTAAGAAGTCCACACGCAACAAGATAAATGGTAAATGGTCTGCACTTATACAGTGCCTTTCTACCTTAGTGGTACTCAAAGTGCTTTACAATATGTTTCACATTCACCCATTCACACACACATTCACACACCAGTGGCGACAGACTTCCATGCAAGGTGCCTGCCTGCCATTGGGAGCGACTTGGGGTTCAATGTCTTGCCCAAGGATGCTTCGGCATGTGGAGGAGCTGGGGATCGAACCGCCAACCTTGCGATCAGTGGACAACCCGGTCTACCACCTGAGCCAAAACCTTCCTATAGTGAAGCAGGGTTGGCTAAAAGGTGCTGATCCTGTTATACAGACCACTGATGCCAGTGTGACCTACGTAACTGTGTTGTCGTACCAAAGGCAGACGCAAGTGTAACTAGGCACTAGAGACAATGAAACACATCCTGTCTTATATGAACATTAAGCATTGGTTTATTTTAACGGTGACAGTGTTTTGCGAGGATGGTCGTAATCATTCCATAAACCTCAACTTGCCTAAATCTGACTGAACTTTAAAGCTCGGAAGGCAGTATTTTTGGCTTCACTGGGGTAAACGATTCTATTATGACATCTCAGCGTATTGTAATTCAAGTAGTCTGAAAAGAAACTAGACTTCTGCATCTCCTAGCGGCTCTGTTTTCAGACTTTTCAGACTAGAGAATCTTGCCAGTGACCGGAGATTTCAGTCAATTACAAACTTCTCACCATTCAGATGAAGTAGCAATAGCACGTCTTTGGTGATAATAAGAAGTAGTTATATGAAGGACTCTCACTCAGGAGTCTGGGGTATGAACATAGACTGTATATAAAGGTTGGATGTACCCATGGGTCTGTGCCCTTTTAAAGCCCTGAGTTTTGGCAATTACAATCTTGGTCTATTGAAAATTAAACCTTAAATTAAAGGGTAAATTAAAGGATCTGACTGAAAACTCCAGGACATATGCAGCAATATGGTATTGGCTGTCACTCATAAAGTAGGCCTTTCCCTATCACATACCCTGCTTTGTCATCTATTTCATTCTAAATGGGACCATAACTTACAAAATAACCATTAACCCATGTTCAACACATTTTACACCTAGTGATTGAAACCATAAACTCATTAGGAGAATGTTTACTGAGGTAACAGATCAAGGGAGAAGTAGGGTCATTTTCTCATGCATTTCAATACAATCTGACTTCTTCTTGCCACCAGAGGAGTCGCCCCCTGCTGTTAGGAAAAATGCAGGTTTAAGGCACTTCTGCATTACTTTGATTTTTCAGACTCAGCTATGTCCATCTTCTGTATAAAGTCTGTGGGTTTGAATCCTGGGTGAAGGCACAAATTAATGTCGAATTTTAGCTTGAAAGTCTTCGCAGGTTTGAAAGTATCATATGGTAGGAGGTGCTGCAATAGGATGGCCATATACTTTCAAATGGTGTTTGTTTAGCTCTTTATACATTTCTACCTACTGCAGCTTTTACCAAAAAGATAAGAAATCAGTATAACGTTTTTTTTGTAAGACATTTTGACGAGTAACCTTTTTGTTGTATGTATGAGGACCTGTTGGGCCCACATGACAGTGCAGTACATGGACTTTAGATCAAACAACTGACTCACCGGTTTATTCAAGTACCCAAAGCAGTTATTATGCTTCTTACACTATTCTACCACCTGGAACATCCTTTGGTTAGTGGCAACAAACATGGCAAATTGCATGAGATTACAGCATCACTGACTTCATTGTACATATTGTGGCAGTGGTAGAGACTTTGACACAACAATACACCAGCCAGTACAACTAATATGACAGTCTATTCTTCATCTACTTTTTTTTTCCAACTGGATGATGAAATTGCGTACTAGTGGAGATTTTTTTTTTTTTTTTAGCACTTCTTGCTACTTCTCCACTGTGGCATCTTTAACTGAGGTGCTCACTCAAGAGTACAATGCTGGAACTGATTCTTGGGATGCATTAGTTTTTTCTTCAGCGAAATTATTCATAGGCAAAAGAACCATTAGGTTTTGATGAATAGTACCCTTTTGGGATTTTGTGATTAATTGATGACCAAATCCCCCAAGGCCTCCTCGGCATACACTGAGCAGGTAATCGCTTCTTTTTAGACAGCTCAAGGTACACCCAGGTGGCAAGGATGGGTTCCATTTTTTAAACCTCAATATAGGGAAAATGAAGACATTCACGCTGTCAAGCTGCTCCATTACAATCCTTCACTCTGCAGACCTTAACCCTCTCTTTATTAACACTCAGATTCTCTTCTGTGGACCACAAAAAGATGCCTCGGTTGTGCTCGAAAAACAGAGCTTTGTTTTCTAGCAGTGCTCACATCATCAAGTGAAGAGTCATTAATCCACGTTGGAACAAACCTTGGAGTAAATCCAAGTCCCACAGAGAGCAACTGTATGTTACTAAAGGGCACTCAAAAATAGCCGTATTCAAATTAGCTGTGGGTGACATACTACTTTGCAGTATATCCGAGTTTGACAAACAAAATGGAGCCATCAATTTAATGTTTCTCCCAGTAATTACAGAATAACATCGGAAAAAAAATCCCGTAATCAAAAGTCTTAATGCTAAAGGTTAGAATTTGATGACAGGCAACAAAAAGGAGTCATATTTTGAGGGTGTTATGCTATAAAACCAGTAACATGTACTTCAGCAAAGGCTCTTTAGTTTCAGAAATTAAAAGATCGATATCACTTTCCTGTCTGTAAATATGAAACTACAGTCAGCCAGTGGTTAGCTTAGCTTATGGGGAAACCGCTAGCCTGGCTGTCTGAATATAACCAGTAGTAGCACCTTAAGCTAAGGTGCTACTACTGGTTATATTCAGCTTAAAGACCTTTTTTTACAGCTTAAACATATATGTTTTTAGTTATTTATTATTATTTTTTCATAGTAAGCAGAAATCCCAGTGGGCTTGTCTGTATGTGTGTGTGTGAGAGAGTGTGTAGATGTGTCTGTGTGGCAGATATGTATCATCACATTACTGAGGAGTCAGTACAGGTGTGTATACTGATGTCAGTGTGAGTGAAATAAATAAAGCATGGACACATGGACAGCGTACTTGGACCTGCAACAAAACAGTAAGCAAATGATTTTTTGAATGTCATCCAATAATTTGGTGAATGCTATTGAGAACTGACCTCTGCAAGTGAGAAAAGTTTGAGGAAGATCTAAAAGATTGACAAATCAGAATGGACCTATCAAGTGGTTTAAGAGTAAGTCTTGCACTGCTCAAGAAGATTCCTGTTACTTGGATGCACCTTATACATAAAAACACCTATTTGGGAAATAATAATGTCATAAAAAGGAAGCATTTAGAGAGGAACAGATGAGATAGGTGCCTAACAAAAAATCTCTGGAAAACCAAAATCAAGTAGAGTATAGCAGCACAAGTATTTGCCCAAACTACAGTATATTACAATATGTAAGAGAGGAATAAGTTCCACTATAATAAAGACTAAATATATTTCCTATTTGTTATTGCTATGTAACCTTATCTTATAAATTTTAGTTCATTGACGACATTTGGAATTCGTCTTACATTCATTTTTGCTTTTCTCAAATCCAAAAGAGTTCTTTCTCTGAGGCAGCAGCACTGTGCAGTACAAACACATACGCACACACACACACACATGCACGCACAAACCACACATAGATTCTGCTCTCACTGACAAAGGCAGAAAGAACTAAATGTTCAAAAGTGTGGTTACACTTTACCAGAGTCGACAGTGCTCGTTGCCGCAAGTGTGACAAGTCTTTCGCGTGTAAGAGCAAAAACATGATCAATCTGTCAAAACATCCAGGAAAAACCAAATCACATAGAGGCAGAGAAATGCAGTATCTGACTGCCTAGCTCATAGTTCATCTCCTGCTGCCCGGACAAGTTATGTAACCCTGCTAAATTAACATAATTATGTGAAGATTGGTTAAGGACTTAAGGAAGAACCCATTAAACTGCTGGTTGTTTAGCGCACAAATTCAATGTGACATGGTCAGCATCACTGAACTGTATTAAGAAATTCACAGTTTCTGTTTCAGAGTGCTCAGAGCAGGGAGCATTTATCAACTTGGGGGCTGCAGGCAAACTCTTACCCTTTCTGGAACTGAATATTGGAATTGGCAGTTGAAGAAGTACTCAAAACTTTATTCTTAAATAAAATAAAAAATGTTGCACTCAATTTTTTTTACTTCAAGGTGAAAAGTCAAAGAGGGGACGATTATTAAATGCTCTTAAATAGTTTTTTTTTTCTTTTAAAACGTAAGGAATAACAACTCACGTACAAGTATGGGATTGATGCACAGTATTGTTAAAAGTAGTACTGTAAAATCTTCACGATACCCATATTCATGCAGTGTGAGCGGAGAAGTCACAGGCAGCAGCCATGCAGGAAGGCCATTTGTAATGTGCAGGGCAAGTTAACACGGGAGAGAAATGAGCTGGGGCACCAAAATTGCGGAAGCGTGCAGAACATCTGGGTACTTCATGGTAAAAGCATGGAAACTTTTTTGGCGGAAGCACCCCTGAGCAATCACTTAGCAAACTTGTAATCCCATATCGAGTTCTCCTTAATACATCCACGGGTACAGCCCACGCAGATCATCATTTGCACAGTTTCTACTGCCAGCCCATACTGCCATGAAACTAGATGCCATAGTAAAAGACTGTCTTTTAGAAATTGCTTGTGTTTACATGCTGCAATACACATAGTGATCAGGGAACTTTACCCTCAAAGGAACTTCACAACATTAAAGGTCCAGTGTGTGGGATATATTACATCTAATGAACTGAATCATTCCATCTTCACTTCAAGTCATTTAAATGTAAAAAAAAACAAAAAAAACAAGAGGCTTGGTTTATCCACTCTGGGCTACGATGGAAACATGGAGGCGCAGCATGGGGGACCCTATGGACAGAACCTGCTCACTGTGCAGATATCAAGGGCCCTTCCAAGCTACAACACAATGATTATGTGGCTGTGGCTCAGGTGGTAGAGCGGGTTGTCCACTGATCGTAAGGTTGGCGGTTCGATCCCCGGCCCCTCCGCATGCCGAAGTGTCTTTGGGCAAGACACTGAACCCGAAGTTGCTCCCAATGGCAGGCAGGCACCTTGCATTGAAGTCTGTTGCCATTGGTGTGTGAATGTGTGAATGAGAAACACATTGTAAAGTGCCTTGAGTAGAAAGGTTAGAGTTAGAAAGGTGCCATATACAGTAAGTGCAGACCATTTACCATTTACCATTCATAGTTACATGTGATTATGCACAACATGAAAACATAATTATGAATACTATAGTACAGCGGCCTGCAACCTTTTTTGAAGTGACGGGAAGACAATCTAGTCATTTTTCAAAATAAAACACCCTGCAGACGTCGCCGGAAATAAAATTGATTGATTTGTTGATTGATTGTTTATTTCTTTCGAGTTCATCTTTCAAGTACATTATTCCAAATACATGTTTACAATTTGCACCATTATGTACAATTGCTCATAGCAGCTTGTCATACATACTATTCGTGTATTACATGAATACAGAAAGAATAAAATGCATTTATTCTTTCTGTGTGGCCCGTTACCAAATGACCCACGGCCCGGTACCAGTCTGCGTCCTGGTGGTTGGGGACTGCTGCTATAGTACATTTCATTTTGGCTAATGCAGTCTTACTCACTGGTCCTTTAAAAAATGCTTTAAAAAGCTACACCTGGATATGAATCCACAACAACAACAAATCTGCTGTCCCTTTACTGGCACGTTGCCAAACTTTCTACCAAATTCAATTACAATCTGTTTAGTACTGTTTGATTAACTAACAAACAGACGAAAAACAAATTGAACCAATGACATAACTTCCCAGGTGGAGGTAATTACGCAAATAAACAGAGGCGTGATCCATCTCAGGACTCATACAATGATGCATTTCGGACGTCAAAGGAATCATATCCAGCCTTCTCCTCACAACTTCAACTAACGACATTTGTAACATTATAACACAAATCCCTCTTCTGTCTCTCCCTTTCTCTTCCCCTTCCTTGTCTCTTTGTCTCTGCCACTCTTCCCTCTTTTTTCTCAGCGGAGACAATTAAAGTGTGGCAGGCCTTCATTTAACAAGTGCCGTTTCACCTCGTAAGGAAGAACACATGGCATTCTAATTACTGGCAGACAACACCGAGGCTTCCTCACTGTTTTACTGGTTCTCCAATGCAGCCCTAATGTACCTGACAGAGAAGGCACACCAGACCTGAAATTACAGGGATTAATGTTTCCAAGACTAAACACTTCAAATAGGCTCTCTGATGTGAGTGCCATGCAGGGGAGCAGGCAGAAAATCCACTTAGAGCATCATTGCTTTGGCATTATTCACTCTTGAAAGCGCAGCACGTTTCAGCAAGCTTCGTTGATGAATGTGCGCTCCTTGCCAGGCAAACTTTAATTTGGAGTGTTTAGTGTTAGCAGCACAATAATTGTCAGGATAAGGGAAAGGCAGACAGGAGGCCCAAAGGACGAGGCCTTGTAGTTGAAGCTAAATAGAAATGTTAAATGGTTTCTTTGATCTACCTACACTGGTTTCTCATTGAATGAAGTGCTATACTACTGTAATGAAACATTTGGATAACAGAATACGAGGTGAGCTAATCCTTTGAAATAGTGACACCAGCCAAGGTGAATCACAGTGCGGGCTTGCTTTATTTACGCGTCTGTACAAAGCACATATTAAGAAATAGAAAACCTTTGCAAGCAGCACGTGGCCTAGATACACACTGAAGAGACAAGAAAATTCACTGAATACATTTCATACTGAGAGGAGGTGAAACCTTGGTATGGGTCACTAAGAAAAGCTGGAAATAGTGTCAGCTGACAAATGACTAGTTCACTCAAACAGTCACGGAGTACAAGTGTAAGGGTTCAAACAGTGAGACAGCAACAGTTAGAGGGCTGAGAGGAAAATCAGCTGTTTGGCATTCAGAAGATCTGGTTCAGCACATTTCAATTTGCTAAAAGCAATAGTTGTATACTGTAACAATGGATCACACAAAATATTATATGTAAACTGTGTAATTCATAGTGATGAACTCACCGATAATTAGCACTGATAATTGAGTCTGCAGGTTCCCTTTGCTCAACAGCATCACTTAGCTCATTGCTTTAGTATCGTGGACCCCACATGTACTGCTTTAATTCACTGTCACTGCTTTCATATCATCATTTAAAGTTGTAACAGGCAGATGTTAGCAACTTGCTGCAGTGCAAAGTAGAGCATTTATTAACTGAACATGGGTGTTTCTTTCAAAAGCTGGTGGAGAGCAAAACAGAGCTAAAAGACAGTAAACGTGACCTGTGTTTAGGAGACTTGAAATTAATTAAACCTTGATTTGCATCTGTTGGATATGTAAGTAGCTGTTTGCTAACAAGTTCTTTATATCAAATGAAAATGTAGCAGTATGTGCATAGTGTGTTTAACTTGTTTACAATGGCTCCAAGTGGAGATCAGATCAATAAATGCAGGTTTAGATATAATAGGTTTTTTTCTAACTGCTATCCTGCAATCCCCCCCACCACCCTCATCTCCACCATCACCCCAACCGGTCGAGGCAGATGGCCGCCTTCCCTGAGCCTGGTTCTGTCTGTTCTCCCTGTTAAAAGGGGGGCTTTTTTTGGTTCCTTCCCACCCTCGCCAACTGCTTGCTCATAGGGAATCCAAAGGCAACTTTGGATTGTTGGGTTCTCTGTTCTATGTTTAAAATTTGTGAAGTGCTATGAGACGACAAATGTTGTGAATTTATATATATATAAATGAAACTGAACTCTAATCTAATTTCCTGAAACATCAAGTCAGTGTGGTTACAGGTGAAGAATGTAAAAACGTTTTATTCATGCATGACATTAGAAACAAAGCTGTGAAAAATAGCTGCCAACTGTTGGTTTTTATTTCATCAGATATGAGACCTCAAGTGTGGCTATGCACTTGGTGGACTCTCTGATAGAGGTAGTTTGGAGCACTTGGGTCAAGTAAAGGTTGACAAAAACAGTCCAAAAGAGAACTAAAACTATATACTTTTCATGGCAGACATTTAGACCCAGTGTCAACAATGTCTCTTGCAACCATTGGCAATGCTATCAATTATACCTATGCTATTTCCTTTAGTTTTAGGTAGCAGCTGGGAGTCCAGTATAGGGTAATATGTCACATGTCATAAAGGTACATCTTACCTTTGTAACAGCAGCATGTTACGTCCACCACTCGTCAAATTCATCTTGACTATCATGTTCACAGCTCTGCATCAGGTCTTGGAGGATTCTTTTTGCCTTGAGGAGTCCAAGCCAGTTGCATCTTTGGAATATCTCAGTTTGAAGAACATCTGCCTCGTTTTAGTGATGCTGTTCATGCTTTCGTGTTTTCCTTTTAATTCCAATTTTGAGATGCTGTAAGTCAAGCAGCATTGCTCATGCAGCGCCATGCATGAATCCTCTCCGTTTTCCCCCTCGGTGATCGAAACCTGCTATTATGTGGATGGATCTTTGCTTTTAGGCTGCTTTGTGTGGACCTCCAGGTGTGTTAGAGTTACCCAACTAACGTAAAACATGGACACATACTCCTGTCTCAGTAAATGCCATTAGTAATTGTCAAAAAATACTGAAGTAAACAACATTAACAAGGGAACTGGGTCACTCAGCTGTCAAACCATTACAGCTGTGTTTTGTTAAGGCCAATTCATGATTACTACATGGCCAGTGGGGAAAACACATGAGGATGTGGACGTTCCTGAAAAGCTGGTTCTGACTTTGCACTTATGGATATAGCAGTTTAGAGATTAGGCTGTAGCACTGTCTCAGTGATTATTCCCATGGCGTGTTGAGCACAGTGAATGAACACAGCACAGGCTTTCTGGAGAAATTAGAACTTCCTCCTACATTTGGGTATTATCAATGCAAAACATATACAAACCAAAGCACCTCCAAAGTCTAAGCACCTGTCAAAGTGCTGGCCAAGGAAACATGTTCTCTACTATTCAGTGTGGACAAAAATACCAGTGTGATAGACGTGCAGTGAGAGGGTCTGTTTGTCTCTGCATCTGAAGTGTACTTTTAACTTCCACAAATTGTGCTGAGTTGCCATTATCAATATGCTGAAGGGATGTGTACTCTACATTACAAACTGATCGTATCGTGTTTTGATATTACACTACAGCAAACAGAATTAGAATTAAGATCACTCCCCTGTAAATAACGTTATCAGGTTATCCCACTTGATTAAATTAGCCCTATGTCATATCAGGGAAAGACTATGTACTCTGCTGCCACATAAAATTACTTTTTTATATGCTCCTTACACACATTTTTATTCATTTTTTATTTCTTAAATAGTGACTCTATAACCCGCATTGAAAAGATGTATTGGTCCCATATACAATATGTAGATGGTATAAACTACATGTAAGGTATTAATGTTTTCTGGTATGAGAGTAGAAGTTAAATCAGCTCATTAGTTTCAGTCATGAGCATCTGAGAACATGCAATAATTATGGGCTTCCACTGTGCTGTGACTATGGGCTCATAGCTCATATTGCATACTTGCACTGTGCATATCAAAATGTGTACATGATTAATATGAACAGGTTACACAGTTCAAGATCTGATACCCGCACCAGAGGGGTTGGATGATTTTAAAGCCACGTGTGGAGTCAAACACATGATTCTCATCAGCTCCATCCAGGTGGAAATAGACCCTGCGGACCTGTGATGGGCAAACAGAGAGCAGGATGCAGGGAAGGGCAGCTGCTTAGATCCATCTGGTGTGCTGGAGTCAAGTTGGGGTAGGGCACTGGGTTCACATGTATAATCTAACAAAGAATAGGTCCAATGTATCGGCCTCAACCATCACTCTCTTCCATCATGTCATTCTGTTGTACATTACATCGCTGGAACTGTTTTCACCCTGCAACATTTTCTTTGTTGGCTCCCTCTGCACATTCCCACATGTCCATATTCCATCCCTGAAGGCTTGTTTATGTTGATTTAATAGTACTTTAAAAGCCATGTTTGCAGGAGTTGGGGGAGTCACCACAAAATTGATCCAGTCTGTCATGCAGCTTATAAAGCCCATCAGTGTCCTCCTTGTGGTGCACATCAGAGAGTATTTCCCACTTTACTTCCTCTGAGGCGTCTTTTCATATTGTATGTGTAAACCATGGACACCAACATAAGCTGATTTTTCTTGAATATATATATATACACATACATATATAAAGAACTCACATCCGCATATTTTTCTCTGATCATAAATTAGCATAATTCAGAAAATATTTTTTTCTTATTGTTTATTTGTTATACTTTCTTTGTTGGAAACACTGATGCTTTATTTACTTGTTCCCTGAAGTCTGTCACCAGCTGTCAGACTAGTCAGCAAAACATCTTGAATGCATGTGAAGAGGTGTAGAAGAGCAACAGGGATAATGATCGTTATGTATGTCGATAAGCCACAGCAGTGAAACCACCAGCCTAATATTGTGTAGGACTCCCTATGCCACCAAAACAGCTCTGACCTGTCATGGCATGGTCAGGAGACCGGCTCAGAACCTTTGACTCTTTTCCGTGTTCCCCAAATCGTTTCTGAGCAGTTTTTGCATTGTGGCAGGGTACATTGTCTTGGGGCACAGATGGCTGAGGCTGCTTTTGTCTGGCAGTTCTGTTGCATCAATGGTATGGTGGTGGGTACGTGTTAAGGTAAAATCCACATGGATGTCAGTACCCAAGGTTTCCCAAGATTTTGATGCATAATAATGGAACATTACAGTGGCCTCAAAGTCCTAAACAATAATTATTCTTTCAAATGTTACATTTTTGATGTTTAGACATCTGTAGACAACTACAGATATCTAAATACAGGCATAAAATGACCTAGAAAAGCCAAGTACATAAACCAATGGGTGCTTTTATATTGCTGCTGGTGCTGAAAGGTTGATTCGAGTCCCATGGTGCTTGACAAACAGCAAAAAGTGGCATGGTGAAGGGCGGGCATCAGGAGTTGAAAGCACAACAGTCACAAAAAGTAGTAGTAGAGAATTTCTGTGACAAATATTGTAGGTGCGGACCAAAAACAAGTGTAATAATTTCACTCTCTGGGGGTTTGATGGAGATGCAGTTTGCCTAAGGATATGCAGTTTACTGTTGGCAAGGATGGTCAGAACTCTTAATCTAGCGGTTGACATTCAGGGGAAACAGCAAGGACCTAATAAAGTCAAATAAGACCTTGTCCTCTGGGTCCATGTCTATTTCACCTCTATTTCTCTTTAACCATTTCATTTTCCAGTGTACAACTGGATTGTATCTTAATATTGTTCTCTTTTCATTTGGATCTCACAATGTGTGAATAATGAATCCTGATGAAATAGCAGGTATGGACTGCTTGTAAAGTTTTTACTCTGGCAGGAAAATTACAAGCGAAACACCCGAAGACCTCATTTGATAACAAACATATTTGCTGCACTGATGCTCTTCTATGTTAGCGTTGCTCTTTGAACACAGGATATATATTTTTTTCTAACTATTTTAACCATGCACTTTGTGTTCCGTAGTTGTCGATGCAAGATCATTAGATGTACATGAGCAGCAGTAGGAGTAGCAGATCAGTAGGGTTAGACATCATTATCACATAAGTTATTTCTGTAGATGGTCCGCTTCCAACTCCTGCCAGTCTGCAGTTCCACCCTGTGTTGCTATTATGATTGAGCTAAGCCAAACTCAAGTATTTGTGTTCAGGTTTGGAATCAGTCAGAAGAAAAACGTTGGCAGACAGCAGGGGCTTTATGGACTATGTAGTCAGAAAAACTAAGTTTGATGATAATAAATGTTATGAATGTTGCAGCTTCTTCCGTTTTCTATTTCTGAAGAATGCAAAGCTCAGCTATTGCAGCACAACGAAGTGTCATACTGATTTACAGTAAAAGGTTTACACCGTTTTCTCACTGTCAACATTCAACAATACACTTCCAGTTTGCCTGCAATGATGAGGAACTGATGTCTTTCAACAACAGCAAAAAGAATAATATTTAGGGAAATGCAATGAGATTGATACTGTACCACTCTCGTGTTCTTTAAATTTGGAGCTATGGCAAGGAAATGGTTAAGATGGTTAAAGATTGGAAGCAGGGGGAAATAGATAGTCCGGCCCTGTCTGCAAATAACTAAATCAATAAACCAGCCCCTATTAAACTCACTGAATAAAATCTGATTTGTTAAATCTGGAGCCTTGTCATAATCATAGGGTGGCCATACAGCCAGCAGAAACTGCAGAAAGTCACTGTTTCGGGCCAAAATATATTCTCCCAGTGAAACAACAGTTTTTCAGTTCGTGACAAGGGGTGATTTTTTATATTACTCACACAATTTAAATATTGTAATAAGTTTTAAAGTTATGCATAATTTTGCCACTTTGATGCCGTTACAGGACAATCCATGGCTGAGAAATGTTATAATAAATATTATATTTATTTATATATAGATATTGGGACATGTTTTGTTGTGATTGTCTATGTTGACTGATTTTGAGAGAAATAAATCATATTTTCAATAGTCTGCTGCACTGATCTTGTGTTGTGTTTGGTGAATTTACCGTGTTGTATATTTGCACTTTCTCTGTGTACTTCACTTACAGTAGTCTAATCACTGAGAGGTAGAATTGCTAAAAGTGTTTTAAGTTAAACACAGCAGTGTGTAACTGGTTCAAACAGAATTAAGCCTTGTGAAATGTGTGTGTTCATATGGTAACTTAATATGGTTCGCACATGATCTGAGGTGGTCTGCATATCGTGTGTGTGGTTGTGCTAATTGTGTGCAGTGTTTTGAAAATCCGGGCTGTGTTTTCAAAATCGTGCTTAAGCAATCGTAAAAAACTGTAATGTATTTGTCAAGTTGCAAGTATACTGATACTGAACATATCATGTCCATCTATTTTTTTTTTACGTTAAAATATCTGATCTTGTAGCATTATGTCTACTTGCAATGGCAGCTTTATTTATTAAAAAACAACAACATACATAATACAGCCAGTGATTATATTGCACGTAAATGTAATTTGATCGCGTAGGAATGTAATTTGTAGGAGTCTGGGTTGGACCCATGGCTGCAATCTATTGATAATAAAGCAAAAACCACA